>CM017563.1:26447934-26556898 GCA_007844125.1 Sinonovacula constricta
AACAGGTGGCCGCTAAGATTGAGGTATGGGTAGCCTAACAGGTGGCCGCTAAGATTGAGGTATGGGTAACCTAACAGGTGGCCGGTAAGATTGAGGTATGGGTAACCTAACAGGTGGCTGCTAAGATTGAGGTATGGGGAGTCTAAAAGGTGGCCGCTAAGATTGAGGTATGGGTAGCCTAACAGGTGGTCGCTAAGATTGAGGTATGGGTAGCCTTACAGGTAGGTCGCTAAGATTGAGGTATGGGTAGCCTAACAGGTGGCCGCTAAGATTGAGTTATGGGTAGCCTAACGGGTGGCCGCTAAGATTGAGGTATGGGTAACCTTACAGGTGGCCGCTAAGATTGAGGTATGGGTAGCCTAACAGGTGGCCGCTAAGATTGAGGTATGGGTAACCTAACAGGTGGCCGCTAAGATTGAGGTATGGGTCGCCTAACAGGTGGCCGCTAAGATTGAGGTATGGGTAGCCTAACAGGTGGCCGCTAAGATTGAGGTATGGGTAGCCTAACAGGTGGCCGCTAAGATTGAGGTACGGGTAACCTAACAGGTAGCCGCTAAGATTGAGGTATGGGTAACCGATAGATTGTAGTTGCAAAATATACACTCAGCAGTACTAGTTTAACCGGGAAATTAGTGGGAGACTTATAAGAAGATAAAAAATAACTAAGGTGAACATCTAAAACGGTGTCCTGGAACCTTTAAGTTAGCATTTTGTCCCAGCTGTTCATTCGCCAAACAAAATATAACTTAGCATTTTCAAAACTAGTGCTGTTTGTAAATGGTATATGAGCTCGCCAGTATTTTCCTCTTTAAGCCTTCGGCATTTATAGATCTGGAAAGTATTCGTCATTGTGTAATGGGCGTTCATACATGAACTGATAATCTGTGTCAGTGTTAGGTTGTAATTTAAGATTGAGTCTGTGTATCATAAAATGAAACCTATTGGGGCCAACGCTGTTTTGACAAGGGTTCATTCTTCGCTCAGCTGTTGGTGGTGGTGTGTATGTACCAGTAGTGGCATTCACGTGTATGTAAATTAGGTATAATGTGCGTTCTGCATCCGGTTAAGTCCACAGATTATAACGACCATTTCATAGCAGAGGTAAGTGAGGGCTGTTCTTGTGCTTCAATGCGATAGACTTCTGTAAGCAGCAAGCGTTCCTCCAGTAGACACACCTGAACAACTTGATAGTGTCTTGATCCTTCTGGACTGTCCGTTATCGCATGTGTAGCCATGCCTTCCTATAGGTAGTATACGCTGAGTAAATATTTTGTGATATATAGGTTAGATCATGATTGCTTTTGACTACGCGACGAAGTCTCGAGGGCGGAGCCTTAGAGACTGTATTTTCAGTCTAAGACAATCATGAACTAAGCAATTTAGGACATGCGCTTATTTCTGGAGCCTTCCACGACAGTTGTGCGCGCGATAAGGAGAGTTCTAAAAACCCAGAGGCTTTGTCGTATTAATGATATAACAATGAAATTATGTGTGATCAAAAAATAAATAATAATTATCACCATTTTAATTTGCTACCACTCAGGTTGTTGTTTGCATTGTTTATGTGTCCATATTAAGTGATACATTCGGATTGCAGTACATGTATGTTGCTGGATTATATTTTTTTCTAAATTCCCTTGACTAACGTTTTTTCTATCAACGGTAGTTTTTATTCTTTCTTTTTATCTTGCTTATTTGCTTTCTTTCTCGCTTCCCTTCTTGATTTTATGTTTCCAATCGCATCATGTTTACTTATTTCTTTTTCTCTTTTTGTTTATTTATCCACGTTTGTGCTTTGTTTTCTTCTGCAATTCGTTCTTTTATTTTTCGGTTTATTCCAAACATTCATAGGCCTTGGTCGTAATTTCAGTATGGTATACAAGTAATTTAAAGAGAAAACGTTAGGAAACTAAAAATACACATCATAAAATCTTTTAAAGTTGAAGTTTTAAGAAAGAGGTTTGTTCCAAACATCGCTGAATACTGAACTTAATAACGGCATAACGCACACGTGCACATTGTGATAAAATGACGACACTTATGTCCTGAACATGTACGTCTTCTGGATGAAGACACAATCGGCCAATCATTTTACCTAAGCTTAATTCCAATTCTTTTTGGCTGTGAATAAAGCTCATTCACATACTGACGCTGTTCGATGATTAAAACTTCCAGCAGAAATCGGTATCCCGACGAATTGCCACCATTACAAATACTACATCCAAACTGTTTGTGCCCTAAAGACATACGGCATACCACAGTTCTTAATCATTCCTAATAATTCAATTTGCATTTTCTCACACCAATGGCTTCCTCGGCTGACTGCAGTCGTTTTCCTGGTAAATATACAATTGGGTATGAACACATGTTTTATTCTGTTGAGAAAAATAGTTTAGAATATGTTATACAAGTGAAACAATATACATTAGATCGATACGAGCACTCGCCTACAAAGTGTTTGCCAACTGTGACCATGTCGGTTCAATTACCAGTTTTATTTTTTCGGCTTAAGTCTAAGAACTTCCAAAACAGTTGTCTTGTTCGTCCACTTCAACCAAATAACCTATACTGGAATATTGTGCTTTCTAAACGGGAGGTAGATAGATGCTTGATAGAATCAGTAATGACCATTCCTCGATATAGACAAAGGGTTATGTGGAAAATACATAATACCACAATTTTACTAAAGTTTGGAACAACGTTGTAGTACTTAGCAGGCCGGATTTACCGGAGCGGGGGGAGGGGTACTCCACTCCCCACTCCCAGTTGCCCCTGTCTCGACAATATTTCTTGAGAAATGGCCTGATTTTTTATAGAACATATAGAGATAATCACGGGTATCTCAGGCTCCAGACTGTCATATACTTAGCCACTCGCCCTCTGCTGCTAGCCAGATCCCTGAGGCCACCTGACACACGCCGTCAACTGCCCCATTACCGAGCTGTATCGGCACCCCTCGGCGGTAAAGCAGACGTTATTAGCCGTGGTGCTTTGTTTGTCACCTTGCATCCTAATCAAGCCGTGAAGGTACACATTTAATTACAGTGTACTTAAAGTTAACTTTTTCATGTCATGACAAAATGCTTTGGCCATTGAAGTAATGATTTGTTTGTCTAAAATCCAAGAACACGACGGTAGTTTAACGGTGTGTGCGCTAGGAATTTTGGTATTTTTATAAGATAAGTTTTATTTGTAATTTCCATAAATACTGTACATCGAAATTATGCACAACACGTTCTCGAACATCTAACAGAAATCTAAATTCAGGCAATAGGCCTATCAATATTTGTGAATCATAATATTCGACAATACTGCAATGGTTACGGAAAAAATAGCGCTAAGATAGCAAGGTGTTATTGTTATTATTATTATTTCCTTCCACAAATATGCAAACGACGATCGATAGGAAAACGGAGGTACATATGTAATTTAGCTGCATTTTATGGTCCAACTCGAAGGGAACCGTGCGTTTGCTTGTTTCGGCATATCTTTTGGCAGAACACCTGATTGGACGAGGAAAGACCATGTACTAATTACCATCAACGGGCTTGCAGTCGATAAAATATGTATTTTGTATAAGTAAATGCGGTATAAAAACATATTAGATAAAAATTTAAAAAAAAAAATAAAAAAAATTAAAACGACTCATACTAGTTATAGAGGCGATAGCGATTTTGGTAACTGTCTGTTTCATGTTGTGGCCCCTTAAAAGACTGTTTTAAACCAATACGCATGCCATTTGTGCCCAATACATAGTTTTAATATTTGTTACCATGTTTAAAAAGTAGGATCTCCATTCAGAATACATAATCTACCATTTTATTATTTTATTATCGAGAGCATGAATGGCATCATGTTGTGTTTACTTTCTGCACCGAACAACGTAGCATACAGAAGTAGTTCGCACGTGGATTAATTGGTGTCATAGCTGCAAGAATAATTGTCGTTTTTATAACGTTTTCAATGTAAATGACGGTGACTGTTGCTGTAATTGCAAAGTAAAATAATGTGCAAATGAAACTTATGCTAAAATTTTACATTATATCAACGCGGAAGAAGACAGTTATATTTATGAATGAACCTCTTTGATGAAGAGACCTGATATATATTAGGGGTGGTAGGTGTTGCAGCAGACGTACATTGAAAACATGCAGCGATATTTATTCGTTTTTAAGTTAAGCTATGTGCCTGTTGAAGTTCCCTAGTGTAGTGATAGTGGAAATGATTAAGGAACGAAACTGTGAGAGCACAGGTTCAAGCACGAATACACTAAAATAAACGCGCCGTAATGGAATCGTTCGCTTTTAAAATATCGCTGGAAACCCATTGAGGCTGACTATAAACAACACAGAAAGCGCGGGGAAAATGCAGCCATCTCGACGATACCGAAGCAGACTCGAAATGTAAAATATTCAGTGTATTCTTTAGCCTACGTAGGGACGTGTTGCTTACTGGGGAATCACCTAAAGCATCTGAACATTGCTTGTGCCATTAGTGATTGTTAGTGTTTACAAGAAGAGCAAATGGTCACTTGTGTCTGACCTAGTTGTCGATTTAGGATGGTCCTCGCTGGTACTGCGGTAGCTAATGTTGCCGCAATACATTATGTTGACATTTCAGTAATGTGCATGTTGTCAATGTGGACATATTGATGCATTTCAACGGAACCAAAGTCTAAGAACAGTTTAACGGAACACACATGAAGCCAAAAAAATCAGGTGAGACCAATATATTGACACCGTGGACGTGTTAACATGCATTTGGTAATTTCGAAATAATAATTATTAATCATGAACAGAAACGTTTCTGCATCAAAACTTGGTCATTTAATGAAATAGAAACCACAATGTATGTAAGTTCTATTTAGTTATAATCTTTCAGTAACAATTTAATTGTGAATGCCTAGTGATTAGAGTTCATGGAATGTTAATAGGTATGAAAGCAAAAGCAAGAATCTACCATTCAGTTTGTAATTTCAGAAAACACTTACACAGTTACTATAATGTGATGATGTTAAGAAACACAGAGATCTA
Organism: Sinonovacula constricta; assembly: GCA_007844125.1. Classification (NCBI taxonomy): domain Eukaryota; kingdom Metazoa; phylum Mollusca; class Bivalvia; order Cardiida; family Solecurtidae; genus Sinonovacula; species Sinonovacula constricta. The sequence continues at coordinate 26,452,968 of CM017563.1, forward strand.
GGATAATTACATTTATTCAATTTGCAAGATTTTCGAAACATTTTCTTATCATTTAAAATAATAAAAAAATATCAAGGACTTGGGTAAACATACAGGAAATATAATTATTGTTATTGCTGCCCTGGTGTCTGTCCTTTCTTTGGAAACATTTCCACATTATCGATTGCAACAACAACAACAACAACAAAACAACAACAAAAAGAAAGTCAACCTTAGAGTTCAGATTTCAGAAATAGATGGACAAGCTTTTTTTAAATCTCTTAGGTCTGCTTCGTTAGTCATCATATCATCATGATCAGCTTTCAACGCCCATTTTACTAATTCTTTTGCGCGGCGCAACTGTGGCAGTTTCAGCCTTTGATTTGAAAAGAAGAATGACGTAAGTACGGGGCTGCTATGGAGTGTGGTCACCATTATGGTCTCGTCATTTTTATTTAAGAATATCACAATTACACGTAAAGAATACCTTGAGTCTGGAAAACATGACTATACTCTACTGCCAGGTCACCCGGATTCTTGAAGGACAATAAATATGGTAACTATACTATACTGCCAGGTCACCCGGATTCTTGAAGGACAATAATTATGGTAACTACTATACTGCCAGGTCACCCGGATTCTTGAAAGACAATAAATATGGTGACTATACTATACTGCCAGGTCACCCGGATTCTTGAAAGACAATAAATATAGGCCCATCTCTACTGCGGTCCACCCGCATTCCCGCAAGACAATAAATTGGGACTATACTATACCTGGCCAGTTCAACCGGATTCTTGAAGAGACATAAATATGGTGACTATACTATACTGCGCACACGGATTCTTGAAAGACAATAAATATGGTGGCTATTAAATGCAGGTCACCGGTCTGAAGCATAAATATACTAACTATACGCCAGGTCACCGGATTCTTGAAAGACAATAAATGTATAACATACTGCTCCCCGATTCTTGAAGACAATAAATTGTGACTATACTACTTCACCGCATCCAAGCATAAATATGGTAACATACTGTACTGCCACGTCACCCGGATTCTTGAAAGACAATAAATATGGTAACTATACTCTACTGCCAGGTCACCCGCATTCCCGCAAGACAATAAATATGGTGACTATACTATACTGCCAGGTCACCCGCATTTCCGCAAGACAATAAATATGGTGACTATACTATACTGCCAGGTCACCCGGATTCTTGAAAGACAATAAATATGATGACTATACTGTACTGCCAGGTCACCCGCATTCCCGCAAGACAATAAATATGGTGACTATACTATACTGCCAGGTCACCCGCATTCCCGCAAGACAATAAATATGGTGACTATACTATACTGCCAGGTCACCCGCATTCCCGCAAGACAATAAATATGGTGACTATACTGTACTGCCAGGTCACCCGGATTCTTGAAAGACAATAAATATGATGACTATACTGTACTGCCAGGTCACCCGCATTCCCGCAAGACAATAAATATGGTGACTATACTGTACTGCCAGGTCACCCGCATTCTTGTAAGACAATAAATATGATGACTATACTATACTGCCAGGTCACCCGAATTCTCGCAAGACAATAAATATGGTGACTATACTGTACTGCCAGGTCACCCGGATTCTTGAAAGACAATAAATATGGTAACTAAACTATACTGCCAGGTCACCCGCATTCCCGCAAGACAATAAATATGATGACTATACTATACTGCCAGGTCACCCGCATTCCCGCAAAACAATAAATATGGTGACTATACTATACTGCCAGGTCACCCGGATTCTTGAAAGACAATAAATATGGTAACTATATTCTACTGCCAGGCCACCCGGATTCTCGAAAGACAATAAATATGACGACTATACTGTACTGCCAGGTCACCCGCATTCCCGCAAGACAATAAATATGGTGATTATACTATATTGCCAGGTCACCCGCATTCCCGCAAGACAATAAATATGGTGACTATACTATACTGCCAGGTCACCCGCATTCCCGCAAGACAATAAATATGATGACTATACTATACTGCCAGGTCACCCGCATTCCCGCAAGACAATAAATATGGTGACTATACTATACTGCCAGGTCACCCGCATTCCCGCAAGACAATAAATATGGTGACTATACTGTACTGCCAGGTCACCCGGATTCTTGAAAGACAATAAATATGATGACTATACTATACTGCCAGGTCACCCGCATTCCCGCAAGACAATAAATATGGTGACTATACTATACTGCCAGGTCACCCGGATTCTTGAAAGACAATAAATATGATGACTATACTATACTGCCAGGTCACCCGCATTCCCGCAAGACAATAAATATGATGACTATACTATACTGCCAGGTCACCCGGATTATCGAAAGACAATAAATATGGTAACTATACTCTACTGCCAGGTCACCCGCATTCCCGCAAGTTATAAAATATGGTGACTATACTATACTGCCAGGTCACCCGGATTCTTGAAAGACAATAAATATGATGACTATACTGTACTGCCACGTCACCCGGATTCTTGAAAGACAATAAATATGGTAACTATACTCTACTGCCAGGTCACCCGGATTCTTGAAAGACAATAAATATGGTGACTATACTCTACTGCCAGGTCACCCGGATTCTCGAAAGACAATAAATATGATGACTATACTATACTGCCACGTCACCCGGATTCTTGAAAGACAATAAATATGGTGACTATACTATACTGCCAGGTCACCCGGATTCTTGAAAGACAATAAATATGGTGACTATACTATACTGCCAGGTCACCCGGATTCTTGAAAGACAATAAATATGGGGACTATACTATACTGCCAGGTCACCCGGATTCTTGAAAGACAATAAATATGGTGACTATACTATACTGCCAGGTCACCCGGATTCTTGAAAGACAATAAATATGATGACTATACTGTACTGCCACGTCACCCGCATTCCCGCAAGACAATAAATATGGTAACTATACTGTACTGCCACGTCACCCGGATTCTTGAAAGACAATAAATATGGTAACTATACTCTACTGCCAGGTCACCCGCATTCCCGCAAGACAATAAATATGGTGACTATACTATACTGCCAGGTCACCCGCATTTCCGCAAGACAATAAATATGGTGACTATACTATACTGCCAGGTCACCCGGATTCTTGAAAGACAATAAATATGATGACTATACTGTACTGCCAGGTCACCCGCATTCCCGCAAGACAATAAATATGGTGACTATACTATACTGCCAGGTCACCCGCATTCCCGCAAGACAATAAATATGGTGACTATACTATACTGCCAGGTCACCCGCATTCCCGCAAGACAATAAATATGGTGACTATACTGTACTGCCAGGTCACCCGGATTCTTGAAAGACAATAAATATGATGACTATACTGTACTGCCAGGTCACCCGCATTCCCGCAAGACAATAAATATGGTGACTATACTGTACTGCCAGGTCACCCGCATTCTTGTAAGACAATAAATATGATGACTATACTATACTGCCAGGTCACCCGAATTCTCGCAAGACAATAAATATGGTGACTATACTGTACTGCCAGGTCACCCGGATTCTTGAAAGACAATAAATATGGTAACTAAACTATACTGCCAGGTCACCCGCATTCCCGCAAGACAATAAATATGATGACTATACTATACTGCCAGGTCACCCGGATTATCGAAAGACAATAAATATGGTGACTATACTATACTGCCAGGTCACCCGCATTCCCGCAAGACAATAAATATGATGACTATACTATACTGCCAGGTCACCCGCATTCCCGCAAAACAATAAATATGGTGACTATACTATACTGCCAGGTCACCCGGATTCTTGAAAGACAATAAATATGGTAACTATATTCTACTGCCAGGCCACCCGGATTCTCGAAAGACAATAAATATGACGACTATACTGTACTGCCAGGTCACCCGCATTCCCGCAAGACAATAAATATGGTGATTATACTATATTGCCAGGTCACCCGCATTCCCGCAAGACAATAAATATGGTGACTATACTATACTGCCAGGTCACCCGCATTCCCGCAAGACAATAAATATGATGACTATACTATACTGCCAGGTCACCCGCATTCCCGCAAGACAATAAATATGGTGAGTATAATATACTGCCAGGTCACCCGCATTCCCGCAAGACAATAAATATGGTGACTATACTGTACTGCCAGGTCACCCGGATTCTTGAAAGACAATAAATATGATGACTATACTATACTGCCAGGTCACCCGCATTCCCGCAAGACAATAAATATGGTGACTATACTGTACTGCCAGGTCACCCGGATTCTTGAAAGACAATAAATATGATGACTATACTATACTGCCAGGTCACCCGCATTCCCGCAAGACAATAAATATGATGACTATACTATACTGCCAGGTCACCCGGATTATCGAAAGACAATAAATATGGTAACTATACTCTACTGCCAGGTCACCCGCATTCCCGCAAGACATAAAATATGGTGACTATACTATACTGCCAGGTCACCCGGATTCTTGAAAGACAATAAATATGATGACTATACTGTACTGCCACGTCACCCGGATTCTTGAAAGACAATAAATATGGTAACTATACTCTACTGCCAGGTCACCCGGATTCTTGAAAGACAATAAATATGGTGACTATACTCTACTGCCAGGTCACCCGGATTCTCGAAAGACAATAAATATGATGACTATACTATACTGCCACGTCACCCGGATTCTTGAAAGACAATAAATATGGTGACTATACTAACTGCCAGGTCACCGGATTCTCGCAAGACAATAAATATGATGACTATACTATACTGCCACGTCACCCGGATTCTTGAAAGACAATAAATATGGTGACTATACTATACTGCCAGGTCACCCGGATTCTTGAAAGACAATAAATATGGTGACTATACTGCCACGTCACCCGGATTTGAAAGACAATAAATATGGTGACTATACTATACTGCCAGGTCACCGGATTCTTGAAAGACAATAAATATGATGACTATACTGTACTGCCACGTCACCCGGATTCTTGAAAGACAATAAATATGATGACTATACTATACTGCCACGTCACCCGGATTCTTGAAAGACAATAAATATGGTGACTATACTATACTGCCAGGTCACCCGGATTCTTGAAAGACAATAAATATGATGACTATACTATACTGCCAGGTCACCCGGATTCTTGAAAGACAATAAATATGATGACTATACTATACTGCCACGTCACCCGGATTCTTGAAAGACAATAAATATGGTGACTATACTATACTGCCAGGTCACCCGGATTCTTGAAAGACAATAAATATGGTGACTATACTATACTGCCAGGTCACCCGGATTCTTGAAAGACAATAAATATGATGACTATACTATACTGCCACGTCACCCGGATTCTTGAAAGACAATAAATATGATGACTATACTATACTGCCAGGTCACCCGGATTCTTGAAAGATAATAAATATAATGACTATACTATACTGCCACGTCACCCGGATTCTTGAAAGACAATAAATATGATGACTATACTATAATGCCAGGTCACCCGGATTCTTGAAAGACAATAAATATGATGACTATACTATAATGCCACGTCACCCGGATTCTTGAAAGACAATTAATATGATGACTATACTATACTGCCACGTCACCCGGATTCTTGAAAGACAATAAATATGGTGACTATACTATACTGCCAGGTCACCCGGATTCTTGAAAGACAATAAATATGGTGACTATACTATACTGCCAGGTCACCTGGATTCTTGAAAGACAATAAATATGGTAACTATACTATACTGCCACGTCACCCGGATTCTTGAAAGACAATAAATATGGTGACTTTACTATACTGCCACGTCACCCGGATTCTTGAAAGACAATAAATATGGTGACTATACTATACTACCACATCACCCGGATTCTTGAAAGACAATAAATATGGTGACTATACTATATTGCCACGTCACCCGGATTCTTGAAAGACAATAAATATGGTGACTATACTATACTGCCAGGTCACCCGGATTCTCGAAAGACAATAAATATGGTAACTATACTCTACTGCCAGGTCACCCGGATTCTCGAAAGACAATAAATATGATGACTATACTCTACTGCCAGGTCACCCGGATTCTCGAAAGACAATAAATATGGTGACTATACTATACTGCCACGTCACCTGGATTCTTGAAAGACAATAAATATGGTAACTATACTATACTGCCAGGTCACCCGGATTATTGAAAGACAATAAATATGGTAACTATACTACACTGCCAGGTCACCCGGATTATTGAAAGACAATAAATATGGTGACTATACTATACTGCCAGGTCTCCCGGATTCTTGAAAGACAATAAATATGGTGACTATACTATACTGCCAGGTCTCCCGGATTATTGAAAGACAATAAATATGGTGACTATACTATACTGTCAGGTCTCCCGGATTATTGAAAGACAATAAATATGGTGACTATACTATACTGCCAGGTCACCCGGATTCCCGCAAGACAAGAAATATGGTGACTATACTGTACTGCCACGTCACCCGGATTCTTGAAAGACAATAAATATGGTCACTATACTATACTGCCAGGACACCCGGATTCCCACAAAACAATAAATATGATGACTATACTGCCAGGTCACCCGGATTCTCGAAAGACAATAAATATGGTGACTATACTATACTGCCAGGTCACCCGTATTCTCGAAAGACAAAAAATATAGTGACTATACTATACTGCCAGGACACCCGGATTCCCACAAAACAATAACTATGATGACTATACTGCCAGGTCACCCGGATTCTCGAAAGACAAAAAATATGGTGACTATACTATACTGCCAGGTCTCCCGGATTCTTAAAAGACAATAAACATGGTGACTATACTATACTGCCAGGTCATCCGGATTCCCGCAAGACAATAAATATGGTGACTTTACTTTACTGCCAGGTCACCCGGATTCTTGAAGACAATAAATATGATGACTATACTCTACTGCCAGGTCATCCGGATTCTTGAAAGACAATAAATATGGTAACTAAACTATACTGCCAGGTCACCCGGATTATCGAAAGACAATAAATATGGTAACTATACTATACTGCCAGGTCATCCGGATTCCCGCAAGACAATAAATATGATGACTATACTATACTGCCAGGTCGCCCGGATTCTCGAAAGACAATAAATATGATGACTATACTATACTGCCAGGTCACCCGGATTATCGAAAGACAATAAATATGGTAACTATACTATACTGCCAGGTCACCCGGATTATCGAAAGACAATAAATATGGTTACTATACTATACTGCCAGGTCACCCGGATTCCCGCAAGACAATAAATATGGTAACTATACTATACTGCCAGGTCAACCGGATTCCCGCAAGACAATAAATATGATGACTATACTATACTGCCAGGTCACCCGGATTCTCGAAAGACAATAAATATGGTGACTATACTGTACTGCCAGGTCACCCGGATTCTCGAAAGACAAAAATATGGTATTATACTATACTGCCACGTCACCCGGATTCTTAAAAGACAATAAACATGGTGACTATACTATACTGCCAGGTCACCCGGATTCTTTAAAGACAAAAAAAAATATGGTGACTATACTATACTGCCAGGTCTCCCGGATTCTTGAAAGACAATAAATATGGGGACTATACTATACTGCCAGGTCAACCGGATTCTCGCAAGACAATAAATATGATGACTATACTACACTGCCAGGTCTCCCGGAGTCTTGAAAGACAATAAATATAGTGACTATACTATACTGCCAGGTCACCCGGATTCTCGCAAGACAATAAATATGGTGACTATACTATAATGCCAGGTCACCCGGATTCCCGCAAGACAATAAATATGGTAACTATACTCTACTGCCACGTCACCCGGATTCTTGAAAGACAATAAATATGGTAACTATACTATACTGCCAGGTCACCCGGATTCCCGCAAGACAATAAATATGGTGACTATACTATACTGCCAGGTCACCCGGATTATTGAAAGACAATAAATATGGTAACTATACTATACTGCCAGGTCACCCGGATTATTGAAAGACAATAAATATGGTGACTATACTATACTGCCAGGTCTCCCGGATTCTTGAAAGACAATAAATATGGTGACTATACTATACTGCCAGGTCTCCCGGATTATTGAAAGACAATAAATATGGTGACTATACTATACTGCCAGGTCTCCCGGATTATTGAAAGACAATAAATATGGTGACTATACTATACTGCCAGGTCACCCAGATTCCCGCAAGACAAGAAATATGGTGACTATACTGTACTGCCACGTCACCCGGATTCTTGAAAGACAATAAATATGGTCACTATACTATACTGCCAGGACACCCGGATTCCCACAAAACAATAAATATGATGACTATACTGCCAGGTCACCCGGATTCTCGAAAGACAATAAATATGGTGACTATACTATACTGCCAGGTCACCCGTATTCTCGAAAGACAAAAAATATAGTGACTATACTATACTGCCAGGACACCCGGATTCCCACAAAACAATAACTATGATGACTATACTGCCAGGTCACCCGGATTCTCGAAAGACAAAAAATATGGTGACTATACTATACTGCCAGGTCACCCGGATTCTCGAAAGACAATAAATATGATGACTATACTATACTGCCAGGTCTCCCGGATTCTTAAAAGACAATAAACATGGTGACTATACTATACTGCCAGGTCATCCGGATTCCCGCAAGACAATAAATATGGTGACTTTACTTTACTGCCAGGTCACCCGGATTCTTGAAGACAATAAATATGATGACTATACTCTACTGCCAGGTCATCCGGATTCTTGAAAGACAATAAATATGGTAACTAAACTATACTGCCAGGTCATCCGGATTCCCGCAAGACAATAAATATGATGACTATACTATACTGCCAGGTCGCCCGGATTCTCGAAAGACAATAAATATGATTACTATACTATACTGCCAGGTCGCCCGGATTATCGAAAGACAATAAATATGGTGACTATACTATACTGCCAGGTCACCCGGATTATCGAAAGACAATAAATATGGTTACTATACTATACTGCCAGGTCACCCGGATTCCCGCAAGACAATAAATATGGTAACTATACTATACTGCCAGGTCAACCGGATTCCCGCAAGACAATAAATATGATGACTATACTATACTGCCAGGTCACCCGGATTCTCGAAAGACAATAAATATGGTGACTATACTGTACTGCCAGGTCACCCGGATTCTCGAAAGACAAAAATATGGTGACTATACTATACTGCCACGTCACCCGGATTCTTAAAAGACAATAAACATGGTGACTATACTATACTGCCAGGTCACCCGGATTCTTTAAAGACAAAAAAATATGGTGACTATACTATACTGCCAGGTCACCCGGATTCTTGAAAGACAATAAATATGGGGACTATACTATAATGCCAGGTCAACCGGATTCTCGCAAGACAATAAATATGATGACTATACTACACTGCCAGGTCTCCCGGATTCTTGAAAGACAATAAATATGACGACTATACTATACTGCCAGGTCATCCGGATTCTCGCAAGACAATAAATATGGTGACTATACTATAATGCCAGGTCACCCGGATTCCCGCAAGACAATAAATATGGTAACTATACTCTACTGCCAGGTCACCCGGATTCTTGAAAGACAATAAATATGGTGACTATACTATACTGCCAGGTCAACCGGATTCTCGCAAGACAATAAATATGGTAACTATACTCTACTGCCAGGTCACCCGGATTCTTGAAAGACAATAAATATGGTGACTATACTATACTGCCAGGTCACCCGGATTCCTGCAAGACAATAAATATGGTAACTATACTCTACTGCCAGGTCACCCGGATTCTCGCAAGACAATAAATATGGTTACTATACTATACTGCCAGGTCAACCGGATTCTCGCAAGACAATAAATATGATGACTATACTACACTGCCAGGTCTCCCGGATTCTTGAAAGACAATAAATATAGTGACTATACTATACTGCCAGGTCACCCGGATTCTCGCAAGACAATAAATATAGTGACTATACTATAATGCCAGGTCATCCGGATTCTTGAAAGACAATAAATATAGTGACTATACTACACTGCCAGGTCTCCCGGATTCTTGAAAGACAATAAATATAGTGACTATACTATACTGCCAGGTCATCCAGATTCTTGAAAGACAATAAATATGGTAACTATACTCTACTGCCAGGTCACCCGGATTCTCGCAAGACAATAAATATGGTGACTATACTATACTGCCAGGTCAACCGGATTCTCGCAAGACAATAAATATGATGACTATACTACACTGCCAGGTCTCCCGGATTCTTGAAAGACAATAAATATAGTGACTATACTATACTGCCAGGTCATCCGGATTCTTGAAAGACAATAAATATGGTAACTATACTCTACTGCCAGGTCACCCGGATTCTCGCAAGACAATAAATATGGTGACTATACTATACTGCCAGGTCTCCCGGATTCTTGAAAGACAATAAATATAGTGACTATACTATACTGCCAGGTCACCCGGATTCTCGCAAGACAATAAATATAGTGACTATACTATAAAGCCAGGTCATCCGGATTCTTGAAAGACAATAAATATAGTGACTATACTACGCTGCCAGGTCTCCCGGATTCTTGAAAGACAATAAATATAGTGACTATACTATACTGCCAGGTCATCCGGATTCTTGAAAGAGAATAAATATGGTGACTATACTGTACTGCCAGGTCACCCGGATTCTCGAAAGACAATAAATATGGTAACTAAACTATACTGCCAGGTCACCCGGATTCTTGAAAGACAATAAATATGGTAACTAAACTATACTGCCCGGTCACCCGGATTCTTGAAAGACAATAAATATGGTGACTATACTCTACTGCCAGGTCACCCGGATTCTTGAAAGACAATAAATATGGTGACTATACTGTACTGCCAGGTCATCCGGATTCTTGAAAAACAATAAATATGGTAACTAAACTATACTGCCAGGTCACCCGGATTCTTGAAAGACAATAAATATGGTAACTATACTATACTGCCAGGTCATCCGGATTCTTGAAAGACAATAAATATGGTGACTATACTCTACTGCCAGGTCACCCGGATTCTTGAAAGACAATAAATATGGTGACTATACTATACTGCCAGGTCACCCGGATTCTTGAAAGACAATAAATATGATGACTATACTATACTGCCAGGTCACCCGGATTCTTGAAAGACAATAAATATGGTGACTATACTCTACTGCCAGGTCACCCGGATTCTTGAAAGACAATAAATATGGTAACTATACTCTACTGCCAGGTCACCCGGATTCTTGAAAGACAATAAATATGGTGACTATACTCTACTGCCAGGTCATCCGGATTCTTGAAAGACAATAAATATGGTGACTATACTATACTGCCAGGTCACCCGGATTCTTGAAAGACAATAAATATGCTAACTATACTCTACTGCCAGGTCACCCGGATTCTTGAAAGACAATAAATATGACGACTATACTATACTGCCAGGTCACCCGGATTCTCGCAAGACAATAAATATGGTGACTATACCATACTGCCAGGTCACCCGGATTCTCGCAAGACAATAAATACAGTGACCATACTATACTGCCAGGTCACCCGGATTATCGCAAGACAATAAATATGGTGACTATACTATACTGCCAGGTCACCCGGATTCTTGAAAGACAATAAATATGGTGACTATACTATACTGCCAGGTCACCCGGATTCTTGAAAGACAATAAATATAGTGACCATACTATACTGCCAGGTCACCCGGATTCCCGCAAGACAATAAATATGGTGACTATACTATACTGCCAGGTCACCCGGATTCTTGAAAGACAATAAATATGGTAACTATACTATACTGCCAGGTCACCCGGATTATCGCAAGACATTAAATATGGTGACTATACTATACTGCCAGTTTACCCGGATTCTTGAAAGACAATAAATATAGTGACCATACTATACTGCCAGGTCACCCGGATTCCCGCAAGACAATAAATATGGTGACTATACTATACTGCCAGGTCACCCGGATTCTTGAAAGACAATAAATATGACGACTATACTGTACTGCCAGGTCACCCGGATTCTCGAAAGACAATAAATATGACGACTATACTGTAATGCCAGGTCTCCCGGATTATCGCAAGACAATAAATATGGTGACTATACTTTACTGCCAGGTCACCCGGATTCTTGAAAGACAATAAATATAGTGACCATACTATACTGCCAGGTCACCCGGATTCCCGCAAGACAATAAATATGGTGACTATACTATACTGCCAGGTCACCCGGATTCTTGAAAGACAATAAATATGACGACTATACTATACTGCCAGGTCACCCGGATTATCGCAAGACAATAAATATGGTGACTATACTATACTGCCAGGTCACCCGGATTCTTGAAAGACAATAAATATAGTGACCATACTATACTGCCAGGTCACCCGGATTCCCGCAAGACAATAAATATGGTGACTATACTATACTGCCAGGTCACCCGGATTCTTGAAAGACAATAAATATGACGACTATACTATACTGCCAGGTCACCCGGATTCTCGAAAGACAATAAATATGACGACTATACTGTACTGCCAGGTCACCCGGATTCTTGAAAGACAATAAATATGGTAACTCTACTATACTGCCAGGTCACCCGGATTCTCGCAAGACAATAAATATGTTGACTATACACAAATGTGATGTAACAGTTTATTCAAACAAAGCAATAATTATGAACTGAGCAAGAATTTGAGCAATAATAATCAAACAACAGTGCAGATTATTGTTTATACAATAATAATCATCAGCAATGTAGCTTACTGTTTATACAATAATTATCGAACAGAGACAGGACTCAGGACCCCTCCCCTACCGCGTTGTTAAAACAATATTGATCAAGTCTTGGACCCAATATGTCTAATGTACCCTCTTGTATCCTATATGTTAAATATACCCTCTTGTATCTAATATATCAAATATTCTCTCTTAAATCCTACATATCAAATGTACCCTCTTGTATCCTATATGTTAAATGTACTCTAATGTGTCTAATATATCAAATATACCCTCTTGTATCCTATATGTTAAATGTACCCCAATGTGTCCAATATATCAAATATACCCTCTTGTATCAAATATGTCAAATGTACCCTCTTGAATCTTATATGTTAAATGTACCCTAATGTGTCTAATATATCAAAAATACCCCCTTGTATCTTATATGTCGAATGCACCCTCTTGTATCTTATATGTTAAATGTACCCTAATGCATCCATTATATCAAATATATCCTTTTGTATCCTATATGTTAAATGTACTCTCTTGTATCCTATTTGTTAAATGTACCCTCTTGTATCCTATATGTTAAATGTACCCTCTTGTATCCTATATGTTAAATGTACCCTCTTGTATCCTATATCTTAAATGTACCCTCTTGTATCCTATATGTTAAATGTACCCTCTTGTATCCTATATGTTAAATGAACCCTAATGTGTCCATTATATCAAATATACCCTCTTGTATCTAATGTCGAATGCACCCTCTTGTATCTAGTATGTTTGTCGCATGTACTTTGTTGTATCCAATATGTCGAATGTAACCTCCTTTACCAAAAATGTCGAACTACCCCCCCCCCCCCCCCCCCCACACACACACACACACATACACCCCTGCATCCAATATGGCAAAAGTACTCTCTTTCGGCATTTTTGCCGATACTGTGCAGCGACATTTCTATCATTATAGCACAGGGGCACTTATGAGGTGCCCAGGGACTGAACCCGGCCGGTCCATTAAACTGACACCGACGAGTCAGGCGTAATGCTGTCCCTTTAGCACCGAGCGTAAGGAGGGAAGCCACTACCACCAACTTTAAACTCTTTGGTTTGACCCGGCCGGGATTTGTTCCCTAGACCTCTCGATCCGCAAGCCGACGCTCTACCATCTGAGCTACTGCGGCCGGTCCAATATGGTAAATTACCCTCTTGTATCTAATATGTCGAATGTACCCTCCTATATCCAATATGTCCAATGTTCCCTCCTGTATCGTATCCAATACGCTCAATGTACCATCCTATATCAAATATGTCGGATGTACCTTATTGTATCCAATATGTCGAATTGTATCCAATATGTCAAATGTGCCTCCCTTTATCCCATGTCAAATGTACCATCCCATATCCAATATGTTAATATGCCAGGTCTCCCGGATTCTATAAAGACAATAAATATGGTAACTAAACTATACTGCCAGGTCACCCGGATTTTCGCAAGACAATAAATATGGTGACTATACTATACTGCCAGGTCACCCGGATTTTCGCAAGACAATAAATATGATGACTATACTATACTGCCAGGTCACCCGGATTCTTGAAAGACAATAAATATAGTGACTATACTATACTGCCAGGTCACCCGGATTCTCGCAAGATAATAAATATGATGACTATACACAAATGTAATGTAACAGTTTATTCAAACAAAGCAATAATTATGAACTGAGCAAGAATTTGAGCAATAATAATCAAACAACAGTGCAGATTAGTGTTTATACAATAATAATCATCAGCAATGTAGCTTACTGTTTATACAATAAATATCGAACAGAGACAGGACTCAGGACCCCTCCCCTACCGCGTTGTTAAAACAATATTGATAAAGTCTTGGACCCAATATCTCTAATGTACCCTCTTGTATCCTATATGTTAAATATACCCTCTTGTATCTAATATATCAAATATTCCCTCTTGTATCCTTTATGTTAAATGTACCCTCTTGTATCCTTTATGTTAAATGTACCCTCTTGTATCTTATATGTTAAATGTACCCTCTTGTATCCTATATGTTAAATGTACCCTCTTGTATCCTATATGTTAAATGTACCCTCTTGTATCTTATATGTTAAATGTACCCTCTTGTATCCTATATGTTAAATGTACCCTAATGTGTCCATTATATCAAACAGTCTAAACCCAATATTGTGACACAATTTTCTAAACATAGCAATGGCCGCCATTTGACACATAAGGCGCGTGTACACTTCGAAGATGTTCTTGCAGATCAAAAAAGCTGAAACCTGTCACGACACTTTCGACCCTGCCACCCTTAGGTCAACACTCTCCATGAATTGCTTCCTGTTCACATAAACATGTAGTGCTCTGAGATGATATTTGAGTCCGTTACTCGTAGTGTTTCCTCAAAGTTTTGCTATTAAAACAGACGAAAATGCAGTTTTGACCGACTGTGACCAAATCGCTTGAAAGAATCTGACTGAAATGTTCAAGTTTAATGCATGCATTATATATGAAGGTTCAAAGCCTAAAATGTATGGTGTGATACTGGAAATATTTAGATTTTTAACAAAAGTAAGGGACTACTTCCTTTGGAGGATTCATGGACATGTTCTACACTTTAACACACTATTCATCAAACGTAGTTTCTTAAATGATCAAACGATGTATTTGTTTGATAAAGTCTCGCTTTCTGTTCGCGGCAATGTTCTTTGTATGCCAAATAAAGACTGAGGTAACCAGAAATGAAACATGTGACTAGAGCAGATGGTAGCAATAAAGTTACGTCCTCTCGGGTGTTGATGATTTGAATAGCTCCAATATACGCCCCGCCGGTAACTGAGAGAATACCTGAAAATGGTAAACTTAGAATACAGAACAATTCAATGGCATTCTCAATCAAGTGTGATATTTAGGATAGTTTCAAGAAAAAAGGTGTTCAATATAATGTCGATAAACTGTTTTTTCACTTGATTTTTTTTTTAAAAAAGCAAAAATTGTCTTACATTTTCTTTTATAGCTGGAGCCCATTTACATCTATTTTCCTAAAGGTTTCTACTATCCACGATGTACTGACGTATATTTTATTATTTTGGGCAACATCATACGAACAAGCAAATCGTGCTCATCTTGTCAGCCACCAAATGTGTCGAATGCAGTAGACATATACATGTACGTACGAGGTGTGTTAAATATTGACATTAGTTTTGTATTTGGGCTGTTTTAATTTTCATATTAAGTGTTTTAGTGTTTAAAAGATGCAACTTGTTTTATTTTATTATGTATAGTTTTACACGCCCAAAACATGTTTACGAAACAAACAGTAATTACACATTTTAACGCAATTGTGCGAACAATTGAGCAATGGAAACAACGTAAAGGTTTTTAGACAAGCACATACAATTACAATTGAACTTTCATCTTTATGTTTGATATTATAGTAATTACAATTTGTCAAATCAGTGCTTGAAGTAACACTGTTTTAATTGAAAATTATAAACCGCGCATTCTGCCATTTAACTGTTCATTGGCATTTTAACGCAGACCAGCGCTCTCAAACGATCACCCATCCATACAGCAGCCACATAAACCGTTGCTTAACCGCGCAACTTTGGAATCAGCTTAAACCCCTTCAGTAGAGTTAACCCAGCGCTTATATGTCTACCACTGCGACTGTTCTAGTATGTCATTAAAAATTCAATCATTATAAAACAATTATGTGTTGTTATAATTACAAGAAATATAACATACGATAACCGCGAGCAGATATGTCTTTATATAAACAGTTTTAAAACATTCTAATATAAAACAAGCATCATTGTCCCTCCCAGTTCTTACCTGAGATGGATGACAGTATATATGACCTTGATGATAATGTTAATAATTTTGACTTGGAAAACTTTGGGTCGTGTCCCAAGGCTCCGACGCACGCTGACAACAGTGCCATGGCGCTCAGTATAACACTGGCAAGATAGAGGGCACCGACTTTACCTAGACTTTCTGAAAATAAATGTATAAGAACAGTGTTTTTATAATTGTCATTTTTTACCCACAATGGCGCAATATAGCAGTCGCCCTATTCCTGTGTTTCAGCTATAACTTTTATACGAATATTATGTACAGTTTTTTAAGGTACAGCAAATGTAATTGAAGAGTATCAAAATTAGGGTTAAAATGCTTTAAAACAGTGGATTGAGGGTTCGATTCCCGGTATGGGCACTTATGGTCAACTTGTTTTCTTTCTAGTTTTTCACTCTGACAATTATTTCTGTATCACTCTACCAGACTAAGAAGGAAACATGTACAGTTATAAATTTTATTCTTGTAAATGACTTTTATTGGATGCTTTGCGCTTAATTTGATTATAAATATGTTACCTGGTATATATTCAAAGTCTAAACAAATCAAAACCATGCGGTAAAATTATTTTGCAGCATCAGGCAAAATAATTTATAGAACATTTTGAGCAACTCTGAAATAAATTGTTTGGCTATGAACATGTCAGTGATTTTTTAATGAAGCACAGTAAGCATAAAAATGGAAAAAAATCAGTCTTTGACTTGTTACGTTTGTAAACAGTTATTTACAAATTTGGGATAGTTTGACTCAAACCAATCAAGTTACATGTTTGGTTTGCTTGTTCAATGCTATATCTTGTCTCCAAATGATACTCAATAGCACAACACTTCTCCTAAACAGGATTTTATAAAATAGTTATTGATATGAGTTGTGTTTTTTCTAAAACAAGAAACGCCTTTAATAAAAATTTTAGAAGACAAAAATATCCAGAAATTCAAAACTGAAGGGAGACTTTTCTTGAAAGTTGACATACACATCTACACTAAATTGTATAACACATGTTGTCGTGTTAATTTTAAACTTCTGTATTTGTCTTTTCTATTACACTTGCTTTACCTTAATGGAACTTCAACATCTTACAGACACTCGAGTGTTTCAATGAAATGAATGTCAGCTCCAGAGACGACCGAGGGTCAGTCAGAGACCAACCGAGGGTCAGCCCCATAGACTTACCGAGGGTCAGTACCAGAGACCAACCGAGGGTCAGCCCAAAAGACCGATCGAGGGTCAACCCCAGAGATAAACCGTATGCCATTGCCTGAAACCAGCTAAGGGTTAGCCCCAGGAACCGCCCGATGGCCAGTACCTGAGACCAGCGGAAGGTTAGCTCCAGAGATTGTAAGAGGGTCAGTATATAAGACCATCAGAGGACCAGTATCTGCTTCCAATCGAGGTTCAACCTAAGAGACCGACTGTGGATCAGTTTAGAGACCATCTGAGGGTCGATTCCAGAACCAGACCAATAGTTATGCCCAGAGACTGACCGAGGGTCAAGTCCAAAGACCGATTAAGCGTCAGTTCCAAAGACCGACCCAGGGCCAGTACCGGAGACCAGCTAAGAGTCTGTCCTAGAGAGACCGACTGAGGGTCAGCCCCAGAGACCGACCCAGGGCCAGTACCGGAGACCAGCTAAGAGTCTGTCCTAGAGAGACCGACTGAGGGTCAGCCCCAGAGACCGACCCAGGGCCAGTACCGGAGACCAGCTAAGAGTCTGTCCTAGAGAGACCGACTGAGGAACAGCCCCAGAGACCGACCCAGGGCCAGTACCTGAGACCAACCGAAAGTCAGCCACAGAGACCGACGAGGGTCAGCCCCAGAGACCTACCGAGGGTCAGTACCAGAGACCAACCGAGGGACAGCCTCGTAGACCGATCGAGGTTCAGTCCCAGAGATCAACCGAATGCCGTTGCCTGATACCAGCTGAGGGTTAGCCCCAGGAACCGCCCGATGGCCAGTACCTGAGACCAGCGGAAGGTTAGCTCCAGAGATTGTAAGAGGGTCAGTATATAAGACCATAAGAAGGCCAGTATCTGCTTTCGACCGAGGGTCAACTAAGAGACCGACTGTGAATCAGTTCCAGAGACCATCTGAGGGTCGATTCCAGAAACAGACCAATAGTAATGCCCAGAGACTGACCGAGGGTCAATTCTAGAGACCGACTGAGCGTCAGTTCCAGAGACCCACCGATGGCCAGTTTCTAAGATCGATCGAAGGTGATCTCCAAAGACCGTCCCAGAGTCAGCACCAGATACCGCCCAAGGGTCTTAACCAGGGCCCGACCGGCGGCCAGTGCCAGATACCGATCGGAAGTCAGCCCAAGAGACCAACTGTGGGTCAGTCCGTAAGACCAACCGAGTGTCAACCCCAGCGACCAACTGATGGTCAGCCCCAGAGACCACAAGAGGTCAGCCCAAAGACCGACCGAGGGCCGGCCCTGGAGACCGATCGTTGATCAGCCCCAAAGACTGACCGAGTGCCAGTCCCGGAGTTCAACCCAGGATCAGTCCCTGAGAAGGACCGCGAGGCATCCCCAGAGATCGACCGAATGCCAGTCCCCGATACCAACCGTGGGGCAGTACCAGTGTTCTACTTTGGTTCAGCATCAGAGTCCGCGTGATGTTCAGCCCCTGAGTGAAGTTAAACATCATAATGTATATGTATCATATATGTAAATCACTGCAAAGTTGAATAAAAGTGTATATACACGCAGAAAACGCACATACCTTTATTAACTGAACTAGTTGGGAGTTTATTTATATATTTCAGGTGTATATGCCCAGCTCAAAACATAGTATTGAAGTGTTAAAACAAAAGGTAGAGTATCTTCAAGATATCATAAATTCATATATGAACATAGAGGTCGCATTATTGTCATGGGTGATGTTAATGCTCACCTTCAGGGGAAGTCGTTTATTAAACTAAACGATAGCCGCAGTAATGTATTACTTAATTCAATGAACAACAATAATCTGCAGTCAACACTTTGTCCATATGCACAGGATCTACTTCTTCATTCGTATCATATGATGGGAGGTACGAATCTCTTATTGATCATATTTTAGTCCAAGCAGAGTGTATGGATCTGGTGATGTCCTGCCAAATTATTGATGATGACTGTATTACTGTCTCTAACCACAGACCGGTCGTTATGTCCATGCTTATACACATGGTCACGAAACAAGCACGACCGCAACTGTCCCGACCAGTTATATGGAGTATGGCAGACCGTTAAACCTTATCAAGGTTTAGTGAATGTCTTGATTACTTAATACATCCACTCTTGACTTGTCATAACTAGTTGTTCTGATATAAACGAACAGTATCATTTCTTAACTGTTTTCGTATCGCATCGGACCGTGGTTTGCCTAGATCCCACTTAAGGCCTTATTCGAAACCTTACTGGGACAGACCTTTACAGAAGCTACATGTATATATACGTTTAAAACAGTAAGGTTGGCTTTCAGATGGTAGACCGCATGGTTCGTTGAGCTTATCTTATTCGAGCTATAAGCAAGCTAAAAGGCGGTTCCGCGCATATCATCGATCGGTCGCAAATAAGTTTATGTTAAAAACTCATAGACATACAGATGAGGCATCTTTAGTTGATTGTAGTTTGTTCTTGTAATTATTTAAAAGGAAAAGGGGAGTATTTTCCACTGTTTCTGGACATGAAATGAAATTTAATGACCAAATTGTTCGCGATCCAAATGACATTGTTTAATCTTGGTCCCAATATTTTGCAACCTTATATAGTTATATGGATCACGATACTTATTACTCTACGTTTAACAATGAAATAAACACTATTAAACTTTTTAAGTCAGATAAAATGTGTATACTACAATAAAAACACACCATGTGTGGCCTTGATAGCATCTACAATGAACAGCTGATAAATGGAGGATCGAGACTACATGCTTTTATTCTGTATCTTTTTAACCAGATGCTTGAAATTTCGTACGTTCCTGTTAGCCTTAAAGAAGGGTGTAACATTACGCTGTTTAAGGGAGGAAATAAGGAAAAGGATGACCCTAAGAATTATAGGGCTATTACTTTGTCGTCTTGTCTTTTAAAGCTATATGAGAAAGTTTTACTTAAAAGGCTAGAATAATTAATAACAATACCCATACATGCTTTACATGGTGGGTTTCAGGAAAGCATGGGATGTATCATGTATTTCTTTTTAGATAATGTATTAGTTTCTGCAATGAAAATAATAAAAAATTATACTCATGTTTTCTAGACGCACGTCAAGCTTTTGACACACTGTGGCACAACGCTTTATTCTTAAAGCTGAGGCAAATGG
The DNA here is from genome assembly GCA_007844125.1 of Sinonovacula constricta. NCBI lineage: Eukaryota > Metazoa > Mollusca > Bivalvia > Cardiida > Solecurtidae > Sinonovacula > Sinonovacula constricta. The sequence goes on from CM017563.1 coordinate 26,474,092, forward strand.
GGATAAAAGGACAGTTGTGGAATGTAATCGTGAATTTGTACGATGGCATGTCTAATTATTTATTGTATAAAGGGCGTAAGTCCAATTGGTTTCTAATACTGCAGGTAACACGCCAGGGTAGCTCTATCTTGCCTTTTTTGTATCTTTGTTTTATTAACGATCTAATTCAACAACTAGTAAATGTTAGGGTGGGATTTTTAATCGATGGCTATAGTGTGTGTGCCCCCACAGCTGCGGATGATATGTTTCTTTTATCATTGCCCATTAGAGACCTCCAGTCTATGATTGATTGTTGTTATATTTACGCATGCAACTGGCGCTTCCAGTACAATGCAAGTAAATGTGCCATTGTGGTCTTCATCGAATTTTGGATATCATTTTTAAAACCCACAAGGGCTTGGTACCTAGGGATTGACACAATACATGAAGATGAAAGTTATTATCATTTAGGCATTATTACGCACGTACATTACAGTCAGACAGAATAACATCTTTTAATCATCAGTTGCGTAAGACCTTTTTAGCATCTAGCACCCGGATTACATCTGAACTAAACCCTCTTTCGTGCAAAAAATATAACCATATTATTCTCCCTAGAGCACTGTACGGTTGCGCGAGTTTAAACTGTTTAAACGAACGAGAGTTTATTTCCCTTGCGCGGGCTCATAGAATGTGCATTAAAACAATCCAGGGTTTTGGCATTCGAACACGAACTGACTTGGCGCTCTGCATGAAAAACGCGTTACCGATAAAGTTTGAAATTGATAAGAGAAAGCTTACAGAGAAAGCTTACCTTTTTGGGTCAGTTATGCCGACTTAATCGCAGGTGCGCTGTTAAACACACATTTTTGGTACACGCCCCTGTTGGTTTGTTAGGAAGCTCACTGTATGGTTTCTTTTGTGATATATGTCAAGTGCTAAAGGTGTACAGCTTAGATTGTCATTTAACTGCATATCTAGATACGGGATTCTTTCCCTCCAAATTTGCCTGGAAATGTTTCAAACATTTGGCTTGTGAATGGTACGAACGATTTAGTGACGCATCATTCGACCGTGTTATAGCTGTACGTTCTCAGTATGGAACAAGTAGCATATTGCTATTCTCACGAGACTATCCTAAATATTTAAAGTGTTGTAAATCCGTCGGTGAGCTTGTTGCTAAATTGACTTGGTTTAACGACAAGTGTCAAAAGTATGGATCCGCTCTTGTAGAAGCATCTGTGACCGACCACTTTATCCTCGACTGCCCTTAGCTCTCGTATCATCGGCAATGTTTGATACAAAATTTACAAATTGGTGGAGACTTTGTACGGTCGCTCCTTTCTCTAGAGAGACATCACCTTACGGACACTCTGCCTGGTGTACCTGATCATTGTGATACCATATGTATTCATAACTATATTAATTACATTTCATTTTTGATGGTTTTCCGACAACTGCATGTCATGTGGTTCAGCTTCTGTGGTTAAGTCTGATACGTGTCTATCAGAATAGAGATTAATGTTACATTTAGTACTTTTGAGCCTTCAGCACTTTCGGGGCTTTGATCGACCTGTTATATTTAATTACACTGTATGTACACAGACAGTTATGCATTTAATAAGTATTATATGTGTTTTTTAATTGTACTTAAGTATAAAGATTAAATATTTGCTTGATACTTCAGTCATCATCATCATCATCACATTTATCAACAACAACATTATCATCATCATCATTGTAATTTTCATCATCAACATCTTCATCATCATAATCATTCTACATACCTTCATCTTTGTAATTACACTCTTATACTTAATAGTATATATAATGGGTTCTGTAATCTTCATTTTAATGGGGGTTTTTTCCATTCATCAGCTAGTTATTATTAGTGGTAGTAATTTAAGCGGTAGTATTAATGTTGGTGATAGTGGTAGTGACAATAATAATAATAATAATAATAATAATAATAATAATAATAATAATAATAATAATAATAATAGTAATAATAATAATAATAATAATAATGTTGCTGCTGTTATTATTATTATTATTATTATTACTATTACATCGTAATTATTGCTGTGTTCATACTCCTTCTTACTCTGTAGTGCGTGTACGCGGCTGACATACTGACTGAATAATGTCCACCTTGTGTTTCGTTTCGATTGTCACCATATGTCAGTCAAAAAATGCTATATTATATATGTTTTGCAATGTATCACAATGTTTGTGATCACTCTGTGATTGTCCATTCCTATATGTTCCTCTTGTGTGATCTTGCGTTATTGGTGTTAATATATTGTATCTGTTTCTTCTTTACTTTCGCTTGAACATTATTTATGTTATTTGTTACACTCTTCATTTGTGGAAGAAATAAAGATAAAGTAAATAACGACTCACCTCGGACAGCGCTGAACGGTTCCCCTTCTGGAGTTTGATCCACGAACGACTGAATGTAAGTCATGTAACACCCATCTGTTCCTTCCAGACAGAGGGAAGCCTGTAGCAATCCTAGGTATAAGAACACTTTACTGTCTATCACAAACTCTTCTTCTATTATGTTACCGCCTGTATCATCGCTGTTGATGCCATTCCTACTACGAACACTGTCGACGCCAATTTGTAGTTTTGCACCATCATCACCATGGTGTACGTGTGTTGAGTGCGACCCTATTGTTATTTCCGTTTCCACTGAGCGCTTTACCACACACATGGCTCTCTTTGCTTCGAGTTTCGTAATAAAAACATTACAATGTTTGACATTTTCCATGTTTGTTCCCATGGCAACAATAAAACGCCCACAGTCGGAACACTTGTTCAGATCAAGGCTGACGACGTACCAACTGTTGCTATAGTAACTGAGACACTGTAGAAGCAGTATGAGGACCAACCAACGCATATAGCCTTGGTGGGCTTGTTCGTATATATACACGGCCATCGTCCGTTTCTCCATGATTCACGAATTCCGGGAAACCTGTTTATACAATATATAAACAAATAATTATACACCAATTATACCAATAAACTGCTTCTAGGTTCAAATAATATACCGATAAATATTCATTTGTAACAGGAGCGGAAAAAGTGAGCTCCACTCGGATTCGGACCACATACATCCCCAATACTAGCGGGTCGCTCCACAAACAGAACTATAGAGGCTTTGTGAATGAACTGTCAGTGAAATTGCTACACATGTAAATTAACTTCATTGAAATACATGTACATCACTCGATGCTGCATATTTTTCTCTATGTTATCCATTTTAGTAAAGCATACTAACTTAAGGTCGTCTATACGAAGAACTTTGTGCTGTAACACATATCTGTTGTAACTGCTGATATGTTGACAGATCAATGTTATGTCAGGTCGGTAAACAAGTCAAAGTAACGGCTGGTCGGTATTCAAATCTATGTAACGGTTGGTCGGTAAAATGATCTATGAATGGGCAGGTCAGTCGACATAACTATGTAACGGCAGGTCAGTAGACAGTTCTATGAAAAGGCAGGTCGGTCGACATAACTATGTAACGGCGGGTCAGTAGACAGATCTATGAAAAGGCAGGTCGGTCGACATAACTATGTAACGGCGGGTCAGTAGACAGATCTATGAAAAGGCAGGTCGGTCGACATAACTATGTAACGGCTGGTCAGTAGACATATCTATCTGACGGCGAGTCGGTCGATATAACTATGTAAAGCCACGGTCACAACCCGCCGTACGTCTTTTTTGTCCGTACGTGTTTTTGGATGCTTCGTGCGCTGCATTTTTTTAAACATTTGGGTAGGAAGTGGCATGAGCAGAGAGGACGCACGTCACACTCACGGTGTGAGTACGTGGCACGCACGCCACGTCTAGGGGTGAGCGGTTGCGTGTATTGTACGTTTCGTACGTGTAAGTGAGTGGTACGTACTGACAACGTACTTACAACGTACGTTCTCCGTGTGATTGCAATGTTAACGCACGGAAGCTGTACTTACACGCACTGCTCAAGTACAGTGTTCTTACTCGCACGCACGTTGTAAGTGCGTGCAAGTTAGGCGAACGTGCGTTTATTTCGGTCGCTGTTGGCCGATATATATATAAAAAGGCCCATCGATGCTCCCCAGAAATCATAATTGCCGTTGCCTTGAAATGGCGATCCTACAACTGCAGATATTGCGGAATCTGCTGCTTCAGGAGCAGCTTGCAGTGACACGGCAGGAACACGAGGTTTCATTTCTTGTATTGTTACGGGAGATAGCGGGGCAACAAGAAGGTCGACGCAGGAGATGGTGGGTTCGCACATGGATCGAGAGGAGGAGGTTTTTCGGACAGTATGAAACGTTGTTTCAAGAGCTTGTGCGAGAATCGAAAGGGGACAACTTTTATATACTTGCACCTACTTGCTCTGTAGAAGTATGTGCATTGTTTGGACATTTAAACTGAAGGCGCACGGGCCACGCATGGACCACGCACGGACAACGTACTTATAACGTGCGTGGCACGCAGAACAAGTGACAATGGGATTTTTAAAAAATGACTCGCGGAGGCATTGCGTGTTGCTCTCGGGCAGGCACGTCACACGTACTGGTGGTAAATCCGTAGCCTGTACGCAGCTCACACGCAGAAAACGTTCTGGATGCACTAAGTATGCTACGTCGTGTCTGCGTGCTCCCAAAAACGTACTGAGGCCGTACTCACCACGTACGGATTCCTAAAGTGTGCCTACTTTTTTGCACGTAGACAGCACGCAGTAGCACTTACGGCGGGTTGTGACCGTGGCTTAACGGCGGGTCAGTAGACAGATCTATGTATTGGCGGGTCGGTAGACAGATGTAATTGCTGATCGGTAACCATGTCTATGTAACTTGTTAACCGTAAACACATTAATCAACAGCTAATCGGTAGACAGATCTACGTGACTGCTGATAGGACACAGAACTATATAACGGTTGATCGGTGGAAAAATCGATGTAAGGGTGGGTCGGTAGACATAAATGTAATAGTGGGTCGGTAGACATAAATGTAATAGTGGGTCGGTAGACAGATAAAACTACGGTGGGTAGGGAGACAGATAAATGTAATAGTGGGTCGGTAGACATAAATGTAATAGTGGGTCGGTAGAAAGATAAAACTACGGTGGGTAGGGAGACAGATAAATGTAATGGTGGGTCGGTAGACAAATAAATGTAACGGTGGTTGGGGAGATAGATAAATGTAATAGTTGGTCGGTAGACAGATAAATGTAATGGTGGGTCGTGAGACAGATAAATGTAACCAAATTTCCCATTCTTTCCAATTCTACAAATAAGTACGATAGTGATATCTGCTAAAAGTAGATATCAACGTCTGAGCGGATTACCCGGATGACATATAACATGATCTCAAAAGTATATTGTCTCGTAATTTTCTCAGTTTAAAATAGCCAACTTTGCAGCATGACTCTGATAGGAAATACCTGTATATAATGACGAGTAGGGATTTGTGCTTCCCTTTTCACACAGATCTAGCGCATTCTTGTGCTTCCCTTTCCATACAGATCTAGCGCATTCTTGTGTTTCCCTTTCCACACAGATCTAACGCATTCTTGTGCTTCCCTTTCCACACAGATCTAGCGCATTCTTGTGCTTCCCTTTCCACACAGATCTAGCGCATTCTTGTGCTTCCCTTTCCATACAGATCTAAAGCATTCTTGTGCTTCCCTTTCCACACAGATCTAGCGCTTTCTTGTGCTTCCCTTTCCACACAGATCTAGCGCTTTCTTGTGCTTCCCTTTCCACACAGATCTAGCGCATTCTTGTGCTTCCCTTTCCACACAGATCTAGCGCATTTTTGTGCTTCCTTTCCACACAGATCTAACGCATTCTTGTGCTTCCATTTCCACACAGATCTAGCGCATTCTTGTGCTTCCCTTTCCACACAGATCTAGCGCATTCTTGTGCTTCCCTTTCCACACAGATCTAACGCATTCTTGTGCTTCCATTTCCACACAGATCTAGCGCATTCTTGTGCTTCCCTTTCCACACAGATCTAGCGCATTTTTGTGCTTCCCTTTCCACACAGATCTAACGCATTATTGTGCTTCCCTTTCCACACAGATCTAGCGCATTCTTGTGCTTCCCTTTCCACACAGATCTAGCGCATTTTTGTGCTTCCCTTTCCACACAGATCTAACGCATTCTTGTGCTTCCCTTTCCACACAGATCTAGCGCATTCTTGTGCTTCCCTTTCCACACAGATCTAGCGCATTCTTGTGCTTCCCTTTCCATACAGATCTAAAGCATTCTTGTGCTTCCCTTTCCACACAGATCTAGCGCTTTCTTGTGTTTCCCTTTCCACACAGATCTAGCGCTTTCTTGTGCTTCCCTTTCCACACAGATCTAGCGCATTCTTGTGCTTCCCTTTCCACACAGATCTAGCGCATTTTTGTGCTTCCCTTTCCACACAGATTTAGCGCATTCTTGTGCTTCCATTTCCATACAGATTTAGCGCTTTCTTGTGCGTCCATTTCCATACAGATCTAATGTTTTCTTGTGCTTCCATTTCCATACAGATCTAGCGCATTCTTGTGCTTCCCTTTCCACACAGATCTAACGCATTCTTGTGCTTCCATTTCCATACAGATCTAGCGCATTCTTGTGCTTCCATTTCCATACAGATCTAACGCATTCTTGTGCTTCCATTTCCATACAGATCTAGCGCATTCTTGTGCTTCCATTTCCATACAGATCTAGCGCTTTCTTGTGCTTCCATTTCCATACAGATCTAATGCTTTCTTGTGCTTCCATTTCCATACAGATCTGACGCATTCTTGTGCTTCCCTTTCCATACAGATCTAGCGCTTTCTCGTGCTTCCCTTTCCACACAGATCTAGCGCATTCTTGTGCTTCCCTTTCCACACAGATCTAGCGCATTCTCGTGCTTCCCTTTCCACACAGATCTAGCGCTTTCTTGTGCTTCCCTTTCCACACAGATCTAGCGCATTCTCGTGCTTCCCTTTCCACACAGATCTAGCGCTTTCTTGTGCTTCCCTTTCAACACAGATCTAGCGCATTCTTGTGCTTCCCTTTCCACACAGATCTAGCGCATTCTTGTGCTTCCATTTCCACACAGATCTAGCGCATTCTTGTGCTGTGCTTCCCTTTCCACACAGATCTAGCGCATTCTTGTGCTTCCATTTCCATACAGATGTAGCGCTTTCTTGTGCTTCCATTTCCATACAGATCTAATGCTTTCTTGTGCTTCCATTTCCATACAGATCTAGCGCTTTCTTGTGCTTCCATTTCCATACAGATCTAGCGCTTTCTTGTGCTTCCATTTCCACACAGATCTAACGCATTCTTGTGCTTCCATTTCCACACAGATCTAGCGCATTCTTGTGCTTCCCTTTCCACACAGATCTAACGCATTCTTGTGCTTCCATTTCCATACAGATCTAACGCATTCTTGTGCTTCCATTTCCATACAGATCTAGCGCTTTCTTGTGCTTCCATTTCCATACAGATCTAGCGCTTTCTTGTGCTTCCATTTCCATACAGATCTAATGCTTTCTTGTGCTTCCATTTCCATACAGATCTAACGCATTCTTGTGCTTCCCTTTCCATACAGATCTAGCGCATTCTTGTGCTTCCCTTTCCATACAGATCTAACAGATTCGCAGAGGAAGGAAATTCAGCCTAATTGTATTGTAGTTTCCACTGTGTTGCTATCAAAAAGGTACGAATTATCGCAAGAATGAAATATCTGAAAGGTATGTGACTTCTGACGTGAAGATTGACACAAAGTGTAAAGCCAGAAAGTAATCCAGGAAATGGGTAGATATTGGTAAAATAATCCAAAAACATGCATGTGGTGTCTTTGTACTTTGCCCACAGAGAACAGCTGTAATCTAATTTAATCTCTTGTCATTTTACTTCTATCCGCTTCGACCAAACCGACAGCAGGGGTGTTTCACGATCTCCGTATAAATACAGACAAACCAAGGGACTATATTACCATATCGTATGTGTACTTGGTTAAGGCATGTCCGAAGAAGAGCCGACCACATTAAAGGTTCCTCCGCAGGTACGTTTCCAAGAAATGCATATTAATTGTGGCGAGATTTATCCCAGTCCAATCAAATAATCTCAAAATGGCGCCTACGATAACAATGTGTTTACACGATCCTATATTTATGACGATTGCGACATTCATGGCGATTGCAAATGGAAACATGTTATTAACAAGAAGAAACGTCCAGCCACTAGTGAGAACTGTTACTCTCCTCTTTCTGCCTTTCTCAATGACCATCTTGACATTTGTCCATGCCCGTTACGACCCTAGACATGAGCCACGCAGAAGGGATAAGTGTCGACCCATCCTCGATACTTTCTTAGATACATGGGACCGTGAACGTATCGTTAAAAGTGCGAACAAACATAAGGACAGCTGACAAATCGCGAGTTTCTAGAAGCAAACGTTAGTTCTAGAAAACAGCTATGGCCAACGTACACATTACAGAGGCAGCGTTAATCAGACAGAAAACTAAACTTGGTAAACTAAAATCATTGTTGACAGAACTGTTCACAAGATGCCACCCCAACCTGGACACTATCATGAAGCACAAGTGTGTTGAACCCTGTCGGCTGTGCACACGAGTGTCCAGTCAACCGATTCACAGAAGGAGAGTCAAGTAAATCCACAACTTCAACAACGTTACACGTTCCAGATGATGTAATCTCTCGCCGAAGGGATCAGTCACAAGCAATAACTCGATCTGAACATGCGAATCCACTCATTACCAGTTCACCACCATCTTTCAATAGTGACCGGTCTCTATCCAGCAACCGTGTCGGATCTGTTGCTACTCTGGACCACTTCAGACAGGAATCCAGGTCACAATCTTCCGCACGTGCTAAGCGCCACGATCCACCTAGCAGACATATTTCGAGCACGAGTTCGCCTAACACAGCAAGTGCGGAGCTGCACTGCAATCGGTCACGGGACATCATAAACAGAATAACGAGTAACTTATAATAGATGACAGATTTAAAGATCTGGTAAATAACAGTTTTAATCCATGTCGTGATGCACCAATAACTGAGCAAGAAATAATGAAATGTATTAGGAATCTGATGAAATCCTTAACAAACAGATAAAATCTACTCAAAGTCTGTTCATTGATCTATACTGTATTTAACTGAACAGGAAACACTGGCTTTGTGCAAACACGCTGGCAGGGAAGTGTAATCCTATCGAAATATAGAAATAAAAAAACCCCACAGGAAACAAACAACTTACTCCCAAATAAATTATTAAGTTGCTTAGGAGAACTTACATCTGTTTTAAATAACCGACTTAGTCAAGATCTTGACGAAAAGCATACAAGTTTCAGAAAATGATTATTATGCCCAGATATTTCCCCTAAATGACCTTGTTCATATTATGAAGGAATGCAAGACAAAACGTTACTGTGCCTTTAAAGATTTCCCACAGGCTTATTACACTGTTTGGGGAGATGAACTATGGTATAAACTTTTACGACACAATATAACTAGAAAATATTTAATGTGATAGATAAAGTATATTTCTCAAAAGGGCAAATTATCTGACTTTTTCACAAGCAACATTGGCTCCGCTCCCACAGGTTCGAACCCGGGCCGCGAAATACCAAAGTCGTGTAACCAACAGTTTATACATGAAGAAATGTCGCTTCTAGTTTTGTTATCTATTTGTATTTCGTGAACGGGAGTGTAACCCGAGAATGTAACCCGAGAATGTAACCTAAAATAAAATAATAAACAATTTTGAGGTGAAGAAAATACTGTCGTGAAGAAAATGAGAAACAATGTTATAGAAAGTTGTAGAAATAGATATATGTAGAAAGATGGAGATCTCAAACATTTTAATTAAAAATATTTCACAATATTGCATTATTACATGAATACATATTTAAGATATAAAGAAACTCACCTGGCTAGTCTTCAACTGTGGGCAAATTCTATGTGTATAGGATATAGATCGAGTACAAAAGTTTTCTGTGGTAGAAAAACTTGGCTACGGACTTCTCATGAAAATCTGAAAGCGCGTAGCGTAGCGCTCGAGGATTTTTGAGAAGTCCGTGGCCAGGTTTTTCTACCACAGAAAACCCGTAGTACGAGGTCTATATCCGACTTACACAACGATGCCTTACCATTGCATTCACATCACTTGAGAATGGCAGATTATAGTGATACATGTATTTCAAGTGATTCCGAAATGGACGATATTTTGTCTCAAGTGTTGGACATTCACGAGGTATATGAAGACAAGAAACTTTTCATAACTCAGAATACTTTCAGATCAGTAAGAGTAAATTTCCACAAATCTCTATCGTGAATTTAAAAACAATGGCAGCCTAGGCTATGTCAAAATAACAAGAATATTCCATGTGCGTTACGCAAGTAGTTGGTTGGATTGGGTAAAAGTCCATTTTTCATGGTTAGTTTAGTTATATTCAGGCGGACAGTTTGCCTAATATGGATAGTACTAGTACTAACAACAACCCAGTAGCCAACTGCTTCCTTTATTACTCGTACACTCTTTCGGCCAATAGGGATTCGAACTTGCATCGGTGGAAGGCTATAGTTTAAATAGCTAAAGCATGAAAAGACCAATATTAACTTATATTGTAAATATCTTTTACGTTAATAATGTAACATTAAACCGAATAAAATATGGAAATTTACAATACTAACAAGTAATAGCCATGTTTATCAATTACATTAAGGACCATCCACAGTAATCACTTCACTTCCATCAATAAAAAAATAAAGTTAACAAAATCTCTCATAGACAGACTGCAGTTCAATAAAACGTTGCATAAATAATTATTATTTATGTTATCTTTATCTCATATACGTTCAGAAATGTTTAACAGTAATGGAAAAAGACTATACCCTTACAAATTCCCTAAAATCATATTAAAACCAAACACAAAAGCTTGGCGGCTGTAGAAGACCCTTAACATATGTAGCTTTTGTAAGTTCAAAATGCAAGGTATAGTGTACACAATGGGAAATAACTTACAATGTTATGAATGTATCTGCCTTTCAAAATAAAGGCTGGAATAGAAAGTTGCTATATTTATTTAATCAATAAATGAAATGTATTTGAAATGTAGGAAGGCAACAATGATATATAAATTAGTAAAATGTACACGGTCTTTCTTAGGCATTGTAGAAAAATACTTCTGAATAATTTGTGGAGAAACTGTATCCTGTGTACCTATTATGCATATGACTACATCTGTAACATTAATTTATTAAAGGTATTCCCGGATATGGTTGACTACATAGTGTTATGATATAAATTTATCATCAATTAGAATACATGTACGTATTTATTCAGTTTTTTTAAACTTAAAGGATTTTATTAGACGAACAGAGATAAGGAATGTATAACACAGTTACTTGTTTCTATCATATGACTTCTTGCATACCAATATATACGTACAAATATTTATAGTTATTACATAATTAACATTATATTTGTCAATATTTACAGACAGTTTTAAGTAGAAAATACATTTCATTTAGTCATAAGTATTTTGAATGTTAACCTTCATTTCAAAACGAAATAATTTTATGAAATGGAAAGTTATGTCCTATTTTGTACAGCATACATTGAATTGTGTAGAATGTAAACAATCACGTATGTAAAATTGTAGTTTGCAGTCACTTGAAGAAATTTGTTTTGTTTTTACATTTCTGTTAGATCTTAATTATCATTTAAGGCATTGCTTAGCGTCTTTCTGTGACTGTAATTGTAGCCAACAGTGGAAGTATAGGAAGGACTCCTACATAAAGTGTGTTTTCAATGTCAAAAATTGTTACATATTTTTCTTTTATTTTGTTTTTGCATGACATTCAACATTGTTTTGTTCTATAACTGATGTCCTAGTGTTTCCAGACATATGTTTATTTTCTACATTGCAGAGATGCTCCAGACGAAATAAAGGAAAACATCCACGACATTCTGAACTGTGCAGTTGATGTTAGCGATATGCTAGAAGACGGTGGTGCATCTGAGATTGGGGCAACGCGTCCAATACGTATCTTCTCTTCCCAAACATCTAACAAGCGGAGGTTAGAACCACGCGATGAAGATCTCACAAAAACTAACAGCGAACGTCAATGTAAATAAATACCTTAATCATATTTCAGAAAATAATTAACAACTAGAATTCATTATGAGAAATTGATGAAAAAAATCACAATACATGTAGATAGATAAAAAGGAAACTTTGAAAGACACTGAACAGGACATGTAGACCCATCTCACTGCAATGCTATCCGAACCAATAAGTGATTGGCCTTACTAAAACTTTTGACCTCTATTGCATTTTGCATGTAGGACCAATATAGCAAGAAAAATAATTCTTTAGTGCTGGGTCGTGATTTAAAAACTTAATTTCATACAATGTTAGATTAGTCGACTTTGAACGTTGAATTATCAAAAAAGAAAGTTTCTCTACACGAATAACGTTTCCATATTTTGATCCACATTAAAGGCCGTACACAGTCGTCATTGCACTGTGATTGGTAAAAAAGAAAACTCAAATTCTCCCTAACGGCTAAATTCAGTTCAGTTCTTTGGAAAAATACTCCTAAATGTTATTTGTGCATCTTCATTAACATACGCTATGAAAAGTTAGAACAGTAAAGAAAATAGCTAGAATTGAAAATTTCCTTAAGTTTAATTATTTTAATTTTATATAAAGTTTTTAATCCACAATCGTACCCTTACAAGGATCCATTCATGTATATTCGTGTTTTAAAAATTATAATTTTGTTTCAGATCCTATGCAGAGATTCAAGACTGTATCAAAAGACAAGGTTGGGCTGATGTCAAGACCCAGCGTTCCTCCGAATACATTTAGAAAGGTTCCATGGGCGGTCAAACTGTACAGCGATTGGGTAGCGCATGTATTATCTCGTCGGGATGACTCTATGCAAAACGTGACCAAACAGGGGGTTGGGCTCGTTAAACGACAGGCGCAGATTATTTAAAAAAAGCAAGAAAACTGTCTCTGGGAAAGCGGGGTTCTGGGGATCGATAGCCCTGATAATCTTTTGAAAACAGTGTTTTGGATCGTTGGTGTCAATTTTGGCTTGCGCGGCGGTGATTAGCATAGAAATTTGAGTCGCGACAACTTTAAAATCATAAAATATGAAGATAGTGCTCGGTATTTAGAATACACTGAATCAATATCAAAAAGGTGGGATCAAACACCGAAAAATTGACCCTCATAGGGCACGGGCTACAATGGAACAAACGGGGCATCGTAGCACGGCAATACACTCGTACAAACGAGCTAGTGCCGATCAGAAACGCAAGGTGTCAAGTGAGCTTCAAGGGGTATATAGCTCAGCTGAATCAAATGATGATCAAGCTGCGACTACTGGTTTACACACTATCAATACTTTATCAAATCTCATGTCGAATCCTATGTTCAACATGTCAAATTCTGAAATTCATATTCATATGAAATAAAAAAAAAGAGAGTTCTGTATGAAAGATTGTATTTTGTATTTGTAAGATTGTGATTTTGTGAATCACTTTATATTACAATTATATGTTAACATTGTGATTTTTAAAACTGGATATCGACTGTGTGTAGTTTAAAAGAGTAAAATATAGGGTTAATATAAGGATGTGATAATGAAATCTATGTACTGGGCTACAGTCATAAAAAATTGTAGAAATAGCTCAATTACTGACGCTCAAGCAAATATAAGGGTAGTTCCACGACTGGCTGGCCCGGTGTCATAACGTGACTAGGCGTGGTTTCAGGTGTTCACGGCATGCTATACACAGTGAAGGCAGCACTATATCTGCTTCAAGTAGACACCGTCTCCAGAAAAATGAAATACTGTTAGTGGGTCGATAAACCCAAGAAACAAACAACATTGGCGTATGTCATATTGAAGAAAACTTATCATCTATCTTGTTTTCACTCTGTAAACTATATTTAAAGGTAAAAAATAACTCATTTGGAGTGGAATAATATTTACATGGCTTAACTCATTGTTCTGTTCTATGCCGATGACTCCGTCAATATCTCGGACTCTCTTCAAGACATAAAACGATATTTTTTTTTAAATACTCGGGAATGAGAATATAAACATTAATAAGGATGTGTATTTTTCAGACTTTAAGTCTAAAAAGTCCACTCCCCTTTATTTCTTTTATTCTGAATTAGTCATATATCCAACTATCAAACTTAATTAGGCATATATCCCACTATCAAACTTAATTAGGCATATATCCCACTATCAAATTTAATTAGGCATATATCCCACTATCAAACTTAATTAGGCATATATCCCAACTTAATTCGGCATATATCCCACTATCAAACTTAATTAGGCATATATCCCACTATCAAACTTAATAAATCCCACTATCAAACTTAATTAGTCATATATCCAACCATCAAACTTAATTGATGACTTAATACTGATCAATAAATGGTATCCGGAAAAAAACGCAAACTATATCAAAGATACAAAATTATGACAAATGATCAAAATATCAGTAACTTTATTGCACCGCTAATTATTGCATGCTAGTAGAAGCAGGGCCATATAATTATACACCTGTCTAAGACAGGTAGTGGTAAACTGTATTCGCCGAGCTCTTGTAAGTTTCCGTCGATGTTCACCGTTACACCCGGGTGCTTTCGATGTATAACGCAAAGATTGCGAGGTCTGCCGCATACTTATTAATTTAAAATCTAGTTAAATGTATAAGATTAGTTAATGTAGATGATATGCTGGAGAGCTTTTATAAGACGTACCTGAGTACGAGTCTCGCAATGAAACCTAAAAGTGTCACAATAACTATTATAGGGAGGAGTAAGGTACATATCGCGGAACAGTCCAGTCAAGGGTGGATCCAGAACATTTTGCTGCTGGTGGTGGTGGTGGGGGCGGATGCGTATAAATCAAGATCCATTCAACTTTATCGCAGTAAATACTACATAAATACACACAGTAAGGGACCCTTACTTCAACTTCAGCAGTCAACAGACAAAATTTACTTAAAAGCTTAGTACGTTTTAGCTTACATGTATGTGTTTTCACAACTCTGCTCTCTGGTGGTGGAAGGTGGTGGGCATAGTTATTTATTTACCAATAAATATCGCTTACCTCTGACATGTAAATATCCAACCATACACAGTGCGTCTCACAGCAACGAAAAGAAAAACCTCGTGTTTCCGCTCTCATTTTGGATAAGCATGTGGCAAACGCTAACCTGTTGCATTAGTCATTATCGATTCTGCACCATGAACACATATACTCGCATGACTGACCATGTTAAAATAATAAGCTTATATCGAAATTATACACGACTGTAGTAGCAGCATGTATGCTTAGCAGCCTGTGTCAAGCTTTCTTCGTTATAGTTATACATTATGGTATTTTACGTGTGTATAACTACTTGTTTGACTTTGTGGAATGCTCACTGAAATTTGCACATGGAGGGAAGGTCTGTTTTGCGGAATTTCATAACCCTGACAAAATATGGGTCATAATTCGGTACATAAAGTTCTATTATTTAATTACTTATTTACTTTTTAACATGTATTTTAATTAAGAAAACTACCGGATGTCATCTCTAATTACGTTATAAAAAGTATGTCACATATCATGGTTTCAAACCAGCCTTGCTGCTGGATGGCAGGCATATCATGGTTTCAAACCAGCCTTGCTGCTGGATGGCAGGCATATCAGGGTTTCAAACCAGCCTTGCTGCTCCTCGTGGCAGACATATCAGGGTTTCAAACCAGCCTTGCTGCTGGATGGCAGGCATATCAGGGTTTCAAACCAGCCTTGCTGCTGGGTGGCAGACATATCAGGGTTTCAAACCAGCCTTGCTGCTGGGTGGCAGACATATCAGGGTTTCAAACCAGCCTTGCTGCTGGATGGCAGACATATCAGGGTTTCAAACCAGCCTTGCTGCTGGGTGGCAGACATATCAGGGTTTCAAACCAGCCTTGCTGCTGGGTGGTAGACATATCAGGGTTTCAAACCAGCCTTGCTGCCCCTCATGGCAGACATATCAGGGTTTCAAACCAGCCTTGCTGCTCCTCGTGGCAGGCATATCAGGGTTTCAAACCAGCCTTGCTGCTCCTCGTGGCAGACATATCAGGATTTCAAACCAGCCTTGCTGCTCCTCGTGGCAGACATATCAGGGTTTAAAACCAGCCTTGCTGCTCCTCGTGGCAGGCATATCAGGGTTTCAAACCAGCCTTGCTGCTGGATGGCAGGCATATCAGGGTTTCAAACCAGCCTTGCTGCTCCTCGTGGCAGACATATCAGGGTTTTAAACCAGCCTTGCTGCTGGGTGGCAGACATATCAGGGTTTCAAACCAGCCTTGCTGCTCCTCGTGGCAGGCATATCAGGGTTTCAAACCAGCCTTGCTGCTCCTCGTGGCAGACATATCAGGGTTTCAAACCAGCCTTGCTGCTCCTCGTGGCAGGCATATCAGGGTTTCAAACCAGCCTTGCTGCTGGGTGGCAGACATATCAGGGTTTCAAACCAGCCTTGCTGCTCCTCGTGGCAGACATATCAGGGTTTAAAACCAGCCTTGCTGCTCCTCGTGGTAGACATATCAGGGTTTTAAACCAGCCTTGCTGCTGGGTGGCAGACATATCAGGGTTTCAAACCAGCCTTGCTGCCCCTCATGGCAGACATATCAGGGTTTCAAACCAGCCTTGCTGCTGGGTGGTAGACATATCAGGGTTTCAAACCAGCCTTGCTGCTTGGCCTTACTCTTCAGCGACGCGGTTTATGCTGCTTTCAAAGTTGCGCGGTTAAGCAACGATTACCAATGGCTGGTATATGGATAGTTGACGTTGGTGTGAGCCAGCCTGCGTAACACAAGAATGGATCCTGGATAAACTATAGAGATACGTTTTTGTTGTCACCTTTACACTGTAACTGATAGCAGTGAACAAGCATACAGGCCAAATTTGACAAGAAAAATCCAAGAGTGGGCAAAGTGAGGCACGAAAAATCCAAGAGTTGCCAAAGTGGGATAAGAAAAATCCAAGAATGGGCAAAGTGGGAACAAAACATCCAAAATAATTAAGGATGTGGATGATGCTGAAATTGAAGACAAACAATAACCCATATCATTTCCATACACCACTTCTGGTATTCGTGTTTTAAACCACATGTTGCTTTCTTCCAATATATCTGTACATATGTTACAATCGACTCAAGATTACACATGCTCAAATAACTGACCGATCTGATAGTCACAAATGTCACCCAATTGAAATGTGTTGAGCTTGCACTCTGCCAATAATAACCCGTACATGTAGAGTCAACATTGAAAACACGTAACTTTATAACTGGAGGTTGTTGGACTTACATTATCACTCTTACACTTGTGTATTTCATCTATGATTTGCATTTTTATTATGTCAGCTTTACATGGTAAATTTGTAATTCGAGGTTTGTAAAAAAAGAATATTTTCATGGTAGTTTATATCGCCAAAGTATTCTAAACGAGTGCCAATAGCTACCATGTTACACGTTTCGGACATATTAGATGCTCCGCCGATTTGCTCGCAGGTTATAATTTGATCCTATTGTGAAGTTTTTTATAACTTCTTATCCAACGTAGCATATTTATGTACATACATGAGGAAAATATTTTACAACTAAAACTAATCGTTCGTGAACATAGACCTGCCACCATATACCACCCGTGACCCATGAATTAGAAATACAAGAAATACTTGACCTGATAAATATTCACCCAAAGTAAGAGGCTTGTCACTACTAATTTAGACGTACATCTGGTCTGATACTCATACTATTTGAGACGTACATCTGGACTGATATTCATGCTATTTGAGACGTACATCTGGACTGATATTCATGCTATTTTAGAAGAACATCTGGATTGATATTCGTACTATTTTAGACGTCATCTGGATTTATATTCATGCTATTTTAGACGTCATCTGGATTTATATTCATGCTATTTTAGACGTCATCTGGATTTATATTCACGCTATTTAAGAAGAACATCTAGACTGATATTCATGCTATTTGAGACGTACATCTGGACTGATATTCATGCTATTTAAGAAGAACATCTGGATTGATATTCGTGATATTTAAGACGTCATCTGGATTTATATTCATGCTATTTTAGACGTACATCTGGACTGATATTCGTGATATTTTAGACGTCATCTGGATTTATATTCATGCTATTTAAGAAGAACATCTGGATTGATATTCGTGATATTTTAGACGTCATCTGGATTTATATTCATGCTATTTTAGACGTACATCTGGGCTGATATTCGTACTATTTTAGACGTCATCTGGATTTATATTCATGCTATTTAAGAAGAACATCTGGATTGATATTCGTGATATTTTAGACGTCATCTGGATTTATATTCATGCTATTTTAGACGTACATCTAGATTGATAGTCATGCTGTTTTAGACGTACATCTGGATTGATAGTCATGCTGTTTTAGACGTACATCTGGGTTGATAGTCATGCTGTTTTAGACGTACATCTGGATTGATAGTCATGCTGTTTTAGACGTACATCTGGATTGATAGTCATGCTGTTTTAGACGTACATCTGGATTGATAGTCATGCTGTTTTAGACGTACATCTGGATTGATAGTCATGCTGTTTTAGACGTACATCTGGATTGATAGTCATGCTGTTTTAGACGTACATCTGGATTGATAGTCATGCTGTTTTAGACGTACATCTGGATTGATAGTCATGCTATTTTAGACGTACATCTGGATTGATAGTCATGCTGTTTTAGACGTACATCTGGATTGATAGTCATGCTGTTTTAGACGTACATCTGGATTGATAGTCATGCTATTTTAGACGTACATCTGGATTGATAGTCATGCTGTTTTAGACGTACATCTGGATTGATAGTCATGCTATTTTAGACGTACATCTGGATTGATAGTCATGCTGTTTTAGACGTACATCTGGATTGATAGTCATGCTATTTTAGACGTACATCTGGATTGATAGTCATGCTGTTTTAGACGTACATCTGGATTGATAGTCATGCTGTTTTAGACGTACATCTGGATTGATAGTCATGCTGTATTAGACGTACATCTGGGTTGATAGTCATGCTGTTTTAGACGTACATCTGGATTGATAGTCATGCTATTTTAGACGTACATCTGGATTGATAGTCATGCTGTTTTAGACGTACATCTGGATTGATAGTCATGCTATTTTAGACGTACATCTGGATTGATAGTCATGCTGTTTTAGACGTACATCTGGATTGATAGTCATGCTATTTTAGACGTACATCTGGATTGATAGTCATGCTGTTTTAGACGTACATCTGGATTGATAGTCATGCTGTTTTAGACGTACATCTGGATTGATAGTCATGCTGTATTAGACGTACATCTGGGTTGATAGTCATGCTGTTTTAGACGTACATCTGGATTGATAGTCATGCTGTTTTAGACGTACATCTGGATTGATAGTCATGCTATTTTAGACGTACATCTGGATTGATAGTCATGCTGTTTTAGACGTACATCTGGATTGATAGTCATGCTGTTTTAGACGTACATCTGGATTGATAGTCATGCTGTTTTAGACGTACATCTGGATTGATAGTCATGCTGTTTTAGACGTACATCTGGATTGATAGTCATGCTGTTTTAGACGTACATCTGGGTTGATATTCGTACTATTTTGGAACATCTGGACTGATATTCAATTTTTCAGTTACAGTAATTTGATTTCAATGTTTAATAATAGATTCATTTATTTTATTTACGCATCAACGCATTTTATAGGCCTTCGAATACATGCAGTGTATGATTTGATATGTAAAATAATCTTTTTAATTAAACATATTTTATTTATTGAACAACTAGCATTATACCACATCCAGTCATGTTATCCTGACACCGGGCCAACCAGGCGTGTAACTACCTTATATTTTGCTTGAACGTTAGCAAGGGAGCTACACCAGTACCAGTGTTAACGATTTTGGTATGTCGCGGCCCGGGATCGAACCCGGGGACAGCAGTATCTGAAGCTGACGCTCTACCAAGATCCGGTGGAACCGGTTGTCGACACATATGAGGTGTATGATGCGACTTAAGAAAGTATCTGCACCTGTTGTGCATTTCAATAAAATTATGTGAACCAGCAATGTCGTATTTTAAAATCCCCGTATACGATATTTTTTACCATATCAATAGCCCACTTTCACGTACATGTAGCCTGTCGCAAATACGCAGACCTGTCTAATGTTTACAACTGCGAACTAGTGCGTAAAATATAGTATAACAGTGTAGATAACATGTTCCGCTTCGTCGAAAATGAAATAAGGAGAGAAATAGGACGCTGAAGGAGACACAGTGTTTTGTTACATACATTGTGGAACACAATGCCACTTCGAGGCGACCTTTTCATCCGAAACCCGTAAATCTGACAAATAAACCACATGATTGCGTAATAAATACATAAATAATAAAAATAGTCTACATGTATATCTACTAAAATATTAAAGCATTAAATAAACATAAATACTTTTTTTTATAAAAACCGAGTTAGACCAGATACAACACAGTGAGAAATTTATGAACATTTGAATTCTTTTGATCAATTTTGTAATGTTCAACATCACATTATGCATTGAATGAGCTAAAAAAAAATAATATCTTTTGGTTGTTTTAGGGGTTAAGGTAGATCAAAGTGAGTGAGACTCCCATACAGACAGTCATTATCAACATGCAACCTTTTGGCAGTATTTTACAATTCCTTCTTTTTAGCTTGCAATGATAATTTCAAAAGTCTAACTTTTTAAATCTCTTATTTACATCACATCAAAGTTGTTTTCCCATTAAAATAATTTTATTGCTAACCTATTTCCTGTTTTGCCACAATAAGCACACATTGGCACACTGAGGTTCTTGCATCGGTACAGACATAGTAATGGTGTCATCTTCGTTCTAAAGCACAGGTTCTGGGTAAGGAAGTCCGTTTTTTGATGCACAGATTGTGAAGTTGCAAAAAAATAAAAATCAGGAACACTTTCATGAGCAATCAATAGACACCAAGATGATGTGTGTAAACATCTGAAATGTAAAAACATGTGTAGGTATGCTGAATAAGAAAAATGGGAATAAAGCTGTCGCTACATGTTAACTTGATATTTTTCGAACCTTTTGGATTTTACAGTTTTTACAATAACATCTTCAAAATCCAAGTATTTTACATGGCTTTTATCACCTTATTCTCACATATTCATGTTATACCAGTAAAATCATGTATTGTTACAAAATAATAGTGAACATGCTCATTTTATTCTGTTATATGAGAATCGCCCATGGTTGAACAGTGGAGTTGCCATTGTGTAACTCGTCTGTCCCTCAAAGCATCGGAGTACCAATACTGGCATCAGCAGGTACACTTGGATAACCAGTATCTCTCTGCTTTGTGTGTGGCCAATACTGGTATCAGCAGGTACACTTGGATAACCGGTATCTCTCTGCTTTGTGTGTGGCCAATACTGGTATCAGCAGGTACACTTGGATAACCGGTATCTCTCTGCTTTGTGTGTGACCAATACTGGTATCAGCAGGTACACTTGGATAACCGGTATCTCTCTGCTTTGTGTGTGACCAATACTGGTATCAGCAGGTACACTTGGATAACCGGTATCTCTCTGCTTTGTGTGTGACCAATACTGGTATCAGCAGGTACACTTTGATAACCAGTATCTCTCTGCTTCATGTGTGGCCAATACTGGTATCAGCAGGTACTCTTGGATAACCAGTATCTCTCTGCTTCATGTGTGACCAATACTGGTATCAACAGGTACTCTTGGATAACCAGTATCTCTCTGCTTTGTGTGTGACCAATACTGGTATCAGCAGGTACACTTGGATAACCAGTATCTCTCTGCTTTGTGTGTGACCAATACTGGTATCAGCAGGTACACTTGGATAACCGGTATCTCTCTGCTTTGTGTGTGACCAATACTGGTATCAGCAGGTACACTTGGATAACCAGTATCTCTCTGCTTTGTGTGTGACCAATACTGGTTTTAGCAGGTACTCTTAGATAACCGGTATCTCTCTGCTTTGTGTGTGACCAATACTGGTTTTAGCAGATACACTTGGATAACCAGTATCACTCTGCTTCATGTGTGGCCAATACTGGTATCAGCAGGTACATTTGGATAACCGGTATCTCTCTGCTTTGTGTGTGACCAATACTGGTATCAGCAGGTACACTTGGATAACCGGTAATCTCTGTGTTTTGTGTGTGACCAATACTGGTTTTAGCAGGTACTCTTGGATAACCGGTATCTCTCTGCTTTGTGTGTGACCAATACTGGTATCAGCAGGTACACTTGGATAACCAGTATCTCTCTGCTTCATGTGTGGCCAATACTGGTATCAGCAGGTACACTTGGATAACCAGTATCTCTCTGCTTTGTGTGTGACCAATACTGGTATCAGCAGGTACACTTGGATAACCAGTATCTCTCTGCTTTGTGTGTGACCAATACTGGTATCAGCAGGTACAATTGGATAACCGGTATCTCTCTGCTTTGTGTGTGACCAATACTGGTATCAGCAGGTACACTTGGATAACCGGTATCTCTCTGCTTTGTGTGTGACCAATACTGGTATCAGCAGGTACTCTTGGATAACCAGTATCTCTCTGCTTTGTGTGTGACCAATACTGGTATCAGCAGGTACTCTTGGATAACCAGTATCTCTCTGCTTTGTGTGTGACCAATACTGGTATCAGCAGGTACAATTGGATAACCGGTATCTCTCTGCTTTGTGTGTAACCAATACTTGTATCAGCAGGTACACTTGGATAACCGGTATCTCTCTGCTTTGTGTGTGACCAATACTTGTATCAGCAGGTACTCTTGGATAACCAGTATCTCTCTGCTTTGTGTGTGACCAATACTGGTATCAGCAGGTACACTTGGATAACCAGTATCTCTCTGCTTTGTGTGTGACCAATACTGGTATCAGCAGGTACACTTGGATAACCGGTATCTCTCTGCTTTGTGTGTGACCAATACTGGTATCAGCAGGTACACTTGGATAACCGGTATCTCTCTGCTTTGTGTGTGACCAATACTGGTATCAGCAGGTACTCTTGGATAACCGGTATCTCTCTGCTTTGTGTGTGACCAATACTGGTATCAGCAGGTACAATTGGATAACCGGTATCTCTCTGCCTTGTGTGTGACCAATACTGGTATCAGCAGGTACACTTGGATAACCAGTATCTCTCTGCTTTGTGTGTGACCAATACTGGTATCAGCAGGTACTCTTGGATAACCAGTATCTCTCTGCTTTGTGTGTGACCAATACTGGTATCAGCAGGTACACTTGGATAACCCGTATCTCTCTGCTTTGTGTGTGACCAATACTGGTATCAGCAGGTACACTTGGATAACCGGTATCTCTCTGCTTTGTGTGTGACCAATACTGGTATCAGCAGGTACTCTTGGATAACCGGTATCTCTCTGCTTTGTGTGTGACCAATACTGGTATCAGCAGGTACACTTGAATAACCAGTATCTCTCTGCTTTGTGTGTGACCAATACTGGTATCAGCAGGTACACTTGGATAACCAGTATCTCTCTGCTTTGTGTGTGACCAATACTGGTATCAGCAGGTACATTTGGATAACCAGTATCTCTCTGCTTTGTGTGTGACCAATACTGGTTTTAGCAGGTACTCTTGGATAACCGGTATCTCTCTGCTTTGTGTGTGACCAGTACTGGTTTTAGCAGGTACTCTTGGATAACCAGTATCTCTCTGCTCTGTGTGTGACCAATACTGGTTTTAGCAGGTACTCTTGGATAACCGGTATCTCTCTGCTCTGTGTGTGACCAATACTGGTTTTAGCAGGTACTCTTGGATAACCGGTATCTCTCTGCTTTGTGTGTGACCAATACTGGTATCAGCAGGTACTCTTGGATAACCGGTATCTCTCTGCTTCATGTGTGACCAATACTGGTATCAGCAGGTACACTTGGATAACCAGTATCTCTCTGCTTTGTGTGTGACCAATACTGGTTTTAGCAGGTACTCTTGGATAACCGGTATCTCTCTGTTTTGTGTGTGACCAATACTGGTTTTAGCAGGTACTCTTGGATAACCAGTATCTCTCTGCTTTGTGTGTGACCAATACTGGTATCAGCAGGTACTCTTGGATAACCAGTATCTCTCTGCTTTGTGTGTGACCAATACTGGTTTTAGCAGGTACTCTTGCATAACCAGTATCTCACTGCTTCATGTGTGACCAATACTGGTATCAGTAGGCACTCCTGGATCACCAGAATCTCTCAGTAGGTGACCAACTGAAGATTTTTCAAAGCGGTTCTGTAGAACAACAATGTAGTCACCAAGCGTTATTTCAGTGAATATCACCGACATGGGTAATAATATTTATAGTAATTTTATTCTCTATAATGAATTTAAGAAGCCCATAACGTCTGCTTTGTATGTAGCTTCTTAAATACATCACAACACAATTATAGTCAAAATCATATCCAGCTATTTTGTTGGAGGAAGATACTAGACCAATGTCTTGGTAGCACCACCACCGTACCGGAGGTCAGCTGTATGATCCTCCCATCTTAAGTCCACTACCCTGACCAGGGGCGGATCCAGGATTTCAGAATAGGGGGGGCCGAGGTAGTAACATTCGGCCGCAGGCCGGAGCTGATCGCGCCGCAGGCGCGAAATCCGCGGCGGGGGGTCTGGAGGGGGCTCCCCCAGAAAATTTTGAATTCTAGATGCGCTGAGATGCGATTTCCAAGCATCTGTGGGGCATAATTTCCTTATCTATTTGCTCACTTTAAAGGGCAAAATACTTTTTTTTGTTGGTCGTCGAAAAATGGGGGGGGGGGGGGGGGGGGGGGGGGGAATGTATTTTAATACATTTCAATTACATTGTTTTTACCTGATAGTATCAAGCGTTAGATTGATTGCTTCTATGACCCGGTGAGCTATCATGCACACTCTGAACATGAAGAGCTGAGATCCCCAACTTCTGAATACAAAATTTACTTAAAAGTAGCGATTTAATTGTATTTATATAACTTTTATACAATAGTGCACTAGTCTGTAGACATTTTGTTTCCGGAGGATACTGTCATTACTAGAAATAAATTCTGGTTGGGGTGGTATCCGACAGTTTAGACCAAAAATGTTTTCATTAGATATCTTAGTTAACCCTTGTTATCTGAACAGATCTCGCAAAATGTTGTTTATTGATGTCCTACACCTGTCTGAATAAATGAACCCTAATGACACAATCGTCATTACAAACATGTATTTTCTATCTGAGCAACTCTGCACTATTTTTAAACCAAGAAAACCATGTGACCACTTATGTTTTAGCTTATCCACGTCATCCACCGTGACGTCGATGTCTATTTTTAGCAGGAATCCCAATCGTTCTCATTTACAGATATGGTTTCATATATAAGATGTAGGCCAACTGTCGGATACTACCTTTAATGTGCTCATCTCATAACTCTGACACAGAGTACAGAGTTATAAAAGTCAAAACCAATACTCGGTGACTTTTAAAAGAAGGTTGCATTGGTGTTCTTAAAAATGCCGTTGTTTTAATTCAGCTTTTGATCACATCGTGCATTTTGGCTAATGGAGATAAAAATTTACATATCCGACATTGAACTCTCGTAGGTCATGTGACAGAAACTAATAAAACGGAGGCAGAGTAATGCAGATGTTGCATATATTGGTCAATTTGGTTGCTTTTAAAGCCTAAAGTGCATTTATTTACTTTAATAAGTAGATGTTCGAACTACACATGTAGTAAGAATGAAAGATATGAACTTTTGTCCTGGATCTTCGTTTCCACCGAGATTATTCAGTTCCAAAACTTGGTAACGAATCAGGCTGAGTCAGAAGAAGGCAAAACTGATACCAAAATGGAGAGGAATAGTCTAAAAATGTTATATCAGTTCTGAGACTGAACCGGTATAAGTGATTATGAGTGTTTAATGTTGTTGCTGTTGTTTGCGATAATATGTTTCACTTCCACCACAATAAAGATAATAAACATAACACCAAGAAAAATGACGTTTGGTTTATATCAGGACAAACATTAAAGGCTTTGACGATGTCCTTCTATAGAATTTCATAATCATGGATCAAATGTAGATCTAATCAATCGCTATCCTAACGATATGTTGACGTTTTTTGTGTGGCATCTTACAAACAATGAAGCAAGTATCCATCGGAATTTATTTTTCAGTTGGCAGCTTTGATCCGTTGGACAAAATTGTGCGTCGTGAAGCTTATACCGATTTACTTTTGTTGTTGCCAACGATCACATTTGATAATTTATTCAACCTCGTGTTTGCATCTGCTGTATATGTGCTTTTGGTTAAAATGCGTTATTTTCAAGAACGTTCTTCCATAAAAGCTTATTTTAGACACCCTTATATTACCTGATAACGCAAACAACATCACAACAACTGACATGTGGAATAAGGACATGGCTGGCGCACATTTCTATCATTAACTTGTTGTGCAGTGTCTCTATTTACTGCATAACGAAATACGATTTTAATAGCGAAATTTTAATTGCAAAATCCGACAAGATATATACAAGACATTGATCGATCAAGTACAATACGGAAATATCAGGTGATGCACTTACTTCTGTCACTATGTCATCTATGTAAGTGATTCAACGTCGAATTGTAGCTACATACACAATCTTCTTTCCTCATGTCATCCTCATGTAATCTAACTCCATAGCTTCTTGACGTCTGATTGGTTTCTATTTGTTACTTATTTGATAAACTCGGAGAGCAGCCATATTGAACCGTAAATATACGGCACTCCAGTGGTTGGCTTATCATTTGCGACAGCAATGCACGATGTCGTAAAATACGCGAACTTCACGAAAGGGGAAAATCGTAATTTTGGCATTTACGCTAGATCATAATTCAAGAAGTCATATATACGACTGTTCATGAAACGCACCCGCAAGCGCTTCAAGTCCATTGAACTGTGTTCTATATTGGTCACACATAATTTTTATTATCGGTTGAATCATTAATATACATAAAGTATATAGGCGCACGAACGGTTTTACAATGTAAGTAGAAAGGGGTCCTATTAGCAACAATATGTCCATTCAAATGATATTCATTAAAACAACTTAATGATAACAGGACCTTTGAGAGAACAATGTTTATCAGTTTTTAAGAAATAAACAGTGATCACTCAATCAAAATACTAACATAGTTCCACAACAAGCCGTTGCAAACTATCTAAATACCAGACGAAGAATTAGTAAACTTACCGTAAGCTCTTCTCTACGTTTGGATGAAACACAAAATAAAATGTTTGTTTACAATGTCACTATGTTGTTGTCTCTTCCTGGTTGTAGGCAAAAAGTGGTCCTAAACAAGTATTTCTTTATCACCGTGAAAATATATCCTCTGCAATATAGACATCTATCAGTTATTATCACGATCTATATTTTGCAATTATGTTATTTCCATTCATCATAATCACATTAAAACAATAAAATAACATAATAATGTATGTTGATGTAATACACGATTCTTAACACAATGCCATCGATAACAATCGGCCAACACCATTGACGATGACAAGCTAACGGGAAACCCTCGCGCAGTTCTGACAGAAGACGGAAGCGGAAGCTGTAACATTTGTACCCCGAGGCACGTGTGCGAAAAGCTCGCGATATTCCTCGCTAGACAAGGTTCATTCTGATGGTCATGAGTAGCTACGTCTGGCCAGAAATATACGGCACGTGGATTTGAAACAGGTAATCAGCATTTTTATTCACATTTTTGTTTATGTGTCGTGTCGTGCGTTAATTATTATGATAAAATGTTAGGTGCAACATACGTTATAACTGTATAACTGCTAGAAATTGGTGTATAAATGAAAATATAAGAAATGCATCAAAATTTCTCTCGTGGGAAGTATTTTCCTATACTTTATATAAAAATATTCTTAGTTATTTGTTTCATTAGCTTAATTATATTTTTTAAATAGTAACATTTTTGTGCAGTCCACAGGCTGAATGGTTTTCAGTAGTTAAAATAATACACAACTTAAAAATATTCTGCGTTGATTTTTAGCACACACAAAAAACTAGGGATGTGCGAATATCGGTAAAGTTTATAGGTATAACAAACTAGGGATGTGCGAATATCGGTAAAGTTTATAGGTATAACAAACTAGGGATGTGCGAATATCGGTAAAGTTTATAGGTATAACAAACTAGGGATGTGCGAATATCGGTCACGTTTGTAAGTACACCAAACTACGAAAGTGCGAATATCAGTCACGTTTATGTCACCAAACTATGGGATCGGTCAAGTGTAAAGGTACACCAAACTACGGTTATGCGGAAGTTTGTCACTTGTATACGACCTCCAAGTTACCGATGTGCGAGTATCGGTCACGTGTATACGTAAGTCAAAGTAAGCTCAGTTGCCAAGGAGTTACTTCAGACTAACTTTAATTTAACGAAAATGTGATTGGAATGAGAAAAACAAGGATAATGTTTGTCAAAGGCACACTCGTATCATTTATTATTCGCACTTTAAAGTCACTTAAAAAGAGCTGATCGTTGTGTTAAGAAGTGACCCAGTCGCCAACAAGTACTTGATTAAAACGTTCTGAGCCGTGTTTCCAATTATTTTTTTTATTACAAAGTCATAAGCTAAGATAGTACATTACGAATATGTAAACGATTTGTCGTGGCAAATGTATAAACAGCGTTATTATTTCATCAATAGCTTAAAATAACTTTTATCCAATGATTTAGTATAAAACTAGCTTTTTATTGCATTGTTTTAGCTTTTTAAGTGAAACCTGCATTTACTGAAAAAAGTAAATGCTTGAACATGGTTTGTAATAACACGCTTTACCAAACTGGCTAATGTTCATAAATAATTATATCAAATCTAAGTTAAGTGATAGCCTCCACTTAAGGTATGATACAATATTCTTCAATGTTATGGTTAGTCATAAGCAGACTTCTTTTCAAATTATGCATTAAGATTGAATTAGCAAAACTTGGTCGAAAATAAATAAATAAATGAATTAATAATAATAATAATAATAATAATAATAATGATGATAATAATAATAATAATAATAATAATAATAATAATAATAATAAAATAAT
Organism: Sinonovacula constricta; assembly: GCA_007844125.1. Lineage (NCBI taxonomy): Eukaryota > Metazoa > Mollusca > Bivalvia > Cardiida > Solecurtidae > Sinonovacula > Sinonovacula constricta. The sequence continues at coordinate 26,503,309 of CM017563.1, forward strand.
TAGTAAATGAACCAAACCATATGTAACTGAGACGTACATGTGTCAGGCTAGTAGGGGTACGAATATAATTTCAGAAACAGTTGAGCTTCTTTGAATATTGCTTTTATATAAATAGAATCTAATTAACTTTTCAAAACTGAAGTCATTTTTAGTTTTTCGTTAAAATGTATAAATATTCATTAGTGCTAATTTGTTAAATTGACAATGACCATAATAACCATTCAATAACCTTTAATTGAATACCTTTTTTGCCTCTGTCACCATTTTTTAAAAAGTTATAAGCATTTTTTCTAAACATACCCTCCTATCAAAATTTCATGACAGTTGCTATGGAAACCATTAGTTTTTATATAGCCCAAATCTGTTTATTTTGGGTACATTGAAGATTCTGTTTCTAGACACAATAACGAACATTTTGGACAGCAGTGCCTTTTATGGAATGCATTTTTTGTGGGGCCGATAGTGTAGCGGACAAAGGCAGAAAATCACAGCTGTTCTGAGACCGTTTTCAAATTAAAGAACCGCGTACTCCCTTTTGATAGTGTAGCTAGCAACAATAAAATAAAGCTTGCAATAATGAAAAGGTAGCAGACATTTATAGGAATTCCAAGCTGCTTGAACTAAACACGCTCTTACACTGTCGATTCTTTATTTTAATATGAGAGAGTACCGAACCTTTATCTGATAGGTACTAGCCTATCTGCTACTTTACAATCCTCTTTGCTGTATGCTACATCTGAAAATTCAAGCCGCATTGTTCACATCGGCATACTCGGTTTCTTTACCTAAACAAGACCTCGCCAAACCTGTCACCTTGTTATAATTGCAATCTACCCTTTATTGTTGCAAGCTATACAATTAAAAATGGAATACTTGATTGTTGTTTTTTCTGAACAATGTCTTCACCGAACAGTTGCGATTTAGGAAATGTATTTTAAGTTTCCGTGATCTAACGCCCAATATATCCCGACTTCGAGTTCAGATGCGTATTTATTTAATCACGAAGGCTGTAGGTATGCCTGAATGAATAAATTTACGCGTGTGAACTAGAAACCTTGATATATTGGGCGTTGGATCACGCAAACTTAAAATCTATTTCCATTCTAACACGTTCTACAAGAAATTTTACCGAAATGGGACACAAATGCGCACTACAATTTACGCAATGTTGTTAGGTTGTTTCCCTTCTTTGCTGTTCTATTTCACCCCGCGTACTTTCTAATAGCTTTTCCCTATAAAGAATATCAAAAATCGCCGAAAATACATTATTAATTTATTTTAATCACAGTTTAATACTTATGTTATTAGTAACGTCAAATTTAACTGAATAACAAACAGTTTTACTTTCCAAGAAAGGGGAAAATTTCGGAGGAAGGTCATGTAAACAAAAAGAACAACGCATTCCCAACATGACTGTTTGGTCAACAAAACGAAAATTGGTAGAGAAACTAAAAGGAACAGCTATTCTATTTCAGTAAACTAGTCCTGATATATGCCGTGATATATTGACGCAGCAGCAGTTGTAGCAGCAGTAGCAACACTACTACTACTATACTACTACTACTACTACTACTACTACTACTACTACTACTACTACTACTACTACTACTACTACTACTTCTACTTCTACTACTACTACTACTACTAATAATAATAATAATAATGATGATAATAATGTTTTTTCAGTCGGTTACTGCACAGGCAAACACATTAAGCAACAGGAAAATGTCTGTCTGTAAGACATCAAGAGTGTTTATAAGATTCTTACAGAGACTGTTCATCTTCATGGTGATCGTGTTGGCCTGTCGGTTGGTATGGCTGGCTGTTGTTGGGCAACCTCGCCCTCATTTCTTCGACGAAGATACACAGATTGATTCAAACTCTAAACTAAGCTCCGCATACGACAGTTCGCATGGCAATGAAGAAATAAATGTGCGGGTTGTATCAATGGTTAAGACAGCGGGTACTCAATTCTATACGAACAACAATTGCTCAATCGAAAATGATGAGGATACTGAAAAAAACACAGAACTGTATGGCAGTGACGATAAATCGGAATTGAAGGTAACGGAAATGTCTCAAATTGTCTCTACAAACAAACACAAACTGCAAGAGAAGAATGTTGCAAAAAGCACTGCACCTGTTACAAAATTAATAAGGATAAACAAAACAGCCCTGGACATCGTAAATGACATGCACGAGACCACTGATAGAGTTGTCGAAACAACCAAGCTGCTTGAAAAAAATACAGACAATTCAGACAGTGGCCGGAAGACAAGTTTAACAAAAGCAACCATCGATGCATTCAATATGACCACTATAACAATGACCAATAGTGCATTAAATAAAAAGTCTCTAGATGAAAAAAGAACACAAAAAACAAGAGATACAACATCTTTCGGAAATATTAGTATAGTAAACCCATTTGCTGCGAATAAATATAGTTCTAGAATAAGTGATGTCTCTAATGCAACGACGAAAAAGGTTTTACAAGAAAACGACCTAAATGACACCAATGGTGACAAAGGAAAGGCGGTTACAGAGACAATCGTATCAACTCAACAGACTTCGACAAAATCTTCCGATTACCCCACAAACTATTGCGAGAGCATAGTTCCTTGGGGACAAACATATCATGCCAACGTGTCTTCCTATGATCTGCTCGCCAAGGCGAACTATACGATGGATAAATCAGGAAACTATCCAATCCCAATCAAAACAGTATCAGAACTCACGAAAGACACAAACAGAGATGTGGTTTCTGTTTTTCTTGTTCCATTTTCACACGCAGACCCAGGCTATGGCTTAACAATCGAACAATATTACAAGTCAAAAACCCATGCAACCTTAAATAACATGATAGAAAAGTTAACGGCATACCCAAACATGACTTTCCAATGGGCAGAAACTGTTTTCCTAGCCAGATGGTTCCAGGATTTAAATGAGGACAAAAAACAACAAGTGCGCGAGTTACTCAAAAGCGGAAGACTGGAGATGGTTTTAGGTGGTTGGGTAATGCCGGATGAGGCAAGTACTCATTATGTATCAGTAGTTGACCAGTTGATTGAAGGACACCAGTGGTTGTTGGAAAACTTAGGAGTCAAACCCAGGCAGGCGTGGGTCAATGATCCATTCGGTTACTCCAGCACCATGCCGTATCTGTGGAAGTCTGCCGGCATGGATAATATGGTGTTTCTCAGGATCGACCAAGCTGTAAAGGCACAACTTATGAAGACGAAGAGCCTAGAGTTTAAATGGCGTCCATATTGGAAACGAACCAACTCGAGCGACATGCTAGCCACAATTATGCCTTACACAAATTACTGGATCGGTGACGTATGTGGGCCATTCCCGGCTATATGTAATGAGTTCTCCTTCATAAACATGGACAAAACAGGCGAAACAAAGGTAGTAAAGGTCACAAACGAAAATGTTGCAAAACAGGCCGAGAGAATTTACGAACAATTTCTCATCACCGCAAATCTGTACGCGTATAACTCACTGTACATTGGTTTGGGGGAGGATTTCTCGTACTCTCGACCGGCTGAATGGGACAACCTGTACGAGAACTATAACAAGATAATAGATTACATCAACTCGAGAAAAGACTGGAGAATGAACATAAAGTTTGGTACTTTACGTGAGTATTTTGCAAATGTTCGAAATGAACAAAGAAGGCTCGCTGAAAAAGTAAGAATAAGCGGCAGCACAGAAAGACTCGACTTCCCGTCCCTTTCTGGAGACTTTTATCCGTACACAGAAAAGAAGCAGGAATACTGGACTGGCTATTTTACGACAAGACCTTTAAACAAGCGATTTGCGCGAGATCTTGAAACGCTTGTGTACGCAGCAGACGTCTTCAATGTGTTGACGTTTTCACTGTTTAAGCATTACTGGGTGAAGTTTGAGGCTTATACAGAAGTCGCTCGTGACCTGCAGATGGCCCGGCGGGAACTTGGGATGTTTCTTCACCATGATGGTCTCACAGGTTGGAACACTTCCAGACACTAACTGTTACATTAAACACATGTACTGTCGATCGTCGTTAATAATAACTGTACCTAACAAGGTACCACCTAATTAAATAATTTTTGTTTGAAAGTTTATTTAAATACAGCCAAAGTTTGTTTTAAGTACGAACTTAATACGATCGTTCGAAAATACGAACTATTTTAACACTTATAAAACGGTGAGAGTGGGCGATCTCGTCCAGGTTATACTGACAGAGTAGATCAATTTTATAGCCTTGCCCAATGATCTTTTGATGCATCTAGAGAACTTAAAAAATATTATCTCTAAGTAACTCATAATAACAACAATATGTTGGAAATGTATAGTGTCATCTTCATTTTTCTAAGTTTGGTTGTTCGCTTGAATGACGCACTTATTTTTTCTATTAATTTTGTGTAGTCTTAGTTATGTATAAAAGTTTCTATATACATGATGTTGCCATATTACAGTTGATACATCTTTAATGAAAATTTGCGTAAATACATACAAATGCTAATTATAATAGACATTAAAATTGTTCGTGTTCCAGGCACGTCTTTGCCACACGTAGTCCGAGATTACGAGCTGCGGTTGTTTAAGGCCCACAGTCGTGTCCAGTCGGCTCTCAAGATACTTGTGGTCAGTCTACTGTCAAAGGGTAAAATCCAGCAGGGCAAATATCTACAGGAGGAGCTGGTCAAACCTGGGCCCAGACATATCATGCAGAAAATTATTATCGACGTCACGAGAGAACAGAAGATTGTTCTTGTCAACACTTTATCAAGAAGAATGAGGGCGACGGTGACATTGTGCGTCAACTCGAAAAACATTCACGTTACGTCTGCGATTAAGAAATATATACCATATCAAGTGAATGAATGGTCAGTGTCCAAGAACAGTAACTGCAGAACTACGGTTACAGTTCCACACGAGTTACCGGCATTCGGTATTGAGGTTCTGACTCTAGGTCCTAACTCATTAACAGAAAACGTTAGAACTATTAAAGAAATGCAGCTAAATGTTGACAGTAATAATGATATATCTATTGAAAACGAATATATGAAAGTGGAATTTGACAAGCACACAGGTATGATGACCAAAATCATCGACACACAGGGTCGAGTGACAAATATATCTTGTGAGTTCATGGTGTACCAGTCATTAACCAGTGGCGCCTACTTATTCGGACCAAAAGGAAATGCAATGCGTTTCAAAACTGGAGAACCTGTAATATCCGTCTCACGAGGAATTCATGTTTCTGAGGTCAGGGTAGGAATCCCGGGTCTATTGATTAGCTTCACATTATACAACTCGTCAAGTATCAGTGGACACGGAATTCACATTAGAACAGAAATTGATCTCGCAGCCGTAAAAATCCAAAACATGGAAGTGGTGCTTAGATTTAACACTGATGTCAAAAGCGGGTTAAACTTTTTCACCGATCAAAATGGCTATCAACTAATGGGCAGGAAACGTCGGGTTGGGATGCCAATTGAGGCCAACTATTATCCTATATCTACAATGATGCTTATTGAAGACGCACACAAAAGAGTGACGCTGCACACGAAGCAATCCCACGGAGCCAGTAGCCTGGAGGAAGGGCAGTTTGAAGTGATGCTGGACAGACATACATTCAGGGATGATGGACGGGGTCTAGGTCAGGGCGTGTATGATAATGTTAAAGTAAATGGTGACTTTGTTCTGCAAACCGAATATATCCATAGCGATCAATCTAATCGCGAACCAAGATATACCTTTCCAACTGAGGATGCTGCACTTTTAAATGAAATGGTACAAAATAAAGTAATGGTGTATTCAGTGCTCGACACTCCAGCGACATTCTTGGATAAAATTCATCCACTGAAACAGTTTGAACTGCCATGTGATGTGTCTGTTGTTGCATTAAGAAATATTATCCGGAATAATCTTGAATACAACAACACAAGTCTTGTGCTGCGGCGACACGCGTTTTTATGTGGTCATAGCAACGTCAATGACCAATGCACAAACAGACAGGAGAATATGTCCATAAGTGATGTGTTTCCAAATTTAAAAGCTTCTATCACAGAGACCTCACTTTCTCTTCTCTATGATAAAACCACACTCAATCGAGACTCAAATATCATGCCCGGTAAAATGGAACTAAGAACGTTTAAGTTAGAATTTTAAACTCGTCTTATTAAATATATAAAGTAGGCTCCGAATTTCTGGAAAAATAATGCTTGTGTGCTTGTTTTTGAACGAAGAACGAGTATATATTGGTAAGTTCTTAGATAATTGATTGATTTATTTGTTTGTTTATTTTAGTTTAAATGGCTTTACAATATCCAAAGATGGGGATTGTTTGATAAAATGAAACACACTTCTCGATGCTTTTCTGGATCAGTGTGTGAAATACGGAATGTTCACAATGAGGACTAAGTGGCGGGATAAACCAAACAAGAAAAATAAGAATACGACTTACCTTAGCAATGGCAGGCTTGATGTCTCAAAACTACAGATAAACTCTGCATACCACCATGGGAGGATTTGGGTCTCAATACTTAAGATACACTCTACATACCACCATGGGAGGATTGGGGCCTCAATACTTTAGATAAACTCTGCATATCGCCATGGGAGGATGGGGGTCTCAATACTTAAGATTAACCCTGCATACCACCATAGGAGGATTGGGGTCTCAATACTTTAGATAAACTCTGCATACCGCCATGGGAGGATGGTGGTCTCAATACTTAAGATTAACCCTGCATACCACCATGGGAGGATGGGGTTCTCAATACTTAAGATTAACCCTGCATACCACCATAGGAGGATGGGGGTCTCAATACTTAAGATTAACCCTGCATACCACCATAGGAGGATGGGGGTCTCAATACTTAAGATAATCTCTGCATACCACCATAGGAGGATGGGGGTCTCAATACTTAAGATTAACCCTGCATACCACCATAGGAGGATGGGGGTCTCAATGCTTAAGATTAACCCTGCATACCGCCATGGGAGGATGGGGGTCTCAATACTTAAGATTAACCCTGCATATCGCCATAGGAGGATGGGGGTCTCAATGCTTAAGATTAACCCTGCATATCGCCATGGGAGGATGGGGGTCTCAATACTTATGATTAACCCTGCATACCACCATAGGAGGATGGGGGTCTCAATGCTTAAGATTAACCCTGAATACCACCATGGGAGGATGGGGGTCTCAATATTTTAAATAAACTCTGCATGCCCCCCTGTAATAATAGAAGTCCCAATGCTATAGATAAACTCTGCATGTCACCCTGTAATAATTGAAGTCCTAATGCTATAGATAAACTCTGCATACCGCCATGGGAGGATGGGGGTCTCAATACTTAAGATTAACCCTGCATACCACCATGGGAGGATGGGGGTCTCAATACTTTAGATAAACTCTGCATACCGCCATGGGAGGATGGGGGTCTCAATACTTAAGATTAACCCTGCATACCACCATGGGAGGATGGGGGTCTCAATACTTAAGATTAACCCTGCATACCACCATAGGAGGATGGGGGTCTCAATACTTAAGATTAACCCTGCATACCACCATAGGAGGATGGGGGTCTCAATACTTTAGATAATCTCTGCATACCACCATAGGAGGATGGGGGTCTCAATACTTAAGATTAACCCTGCATACCACCATAGGAGGATGGGGGTCTCAATGCTTAAGATTAACCCTGCATACCGCCATGGGAGGATGGGGGTCTCAATACTTAAGATTAACCCTGCATATAGCCATAGGAGGATGGGGGTCTCAATGCTTAAGATTAACCCTGCATATCGCCATGGGAGGATGGGGGTCTCAATACTAAAGATTAACCCTGCATACCACCATAGGAGGATGGGGGTCTCAATGCTTAAGATTAACCCTGCATACCACCATGGGAGGATGGGGGTCTCAATATTTTAAATAAACTCTGCATGCCCCCCTGTAATAATAGAAGTCCCAATGCTATAGATAAACTCTGCATGTCACCCTGTAATAATTGAAGTCTTAATGCTATAGATAAACTCTGCATACCGCCATGGGAGGATGGGGGTCTCAATACTTTAAATAAACTCTGCATGTCCCCCTGTAATAATAGAAGTCCCAATGCTATAGATAAACTCTGCATGTCACCCTGTAATAATTGAAGTCTTAATGCTATAGATAAACTCTGCATGTCACCCTGTAATAATTGAAGTCTCAATGCTATAGATAAACTCTGCATGTCACCCTGTAATAATTGAAGTCTCAATGCTATAGATAAACTCTGCATGTCACCCTGTAATAATTGAAGTCTCAATGCTATAGATAAACTCTGCATACCACCATGGAAGGATGGGGTCTCAATACTATAGATAAACTCTGCATACCACCATGGGAGGATGGGGGTCTCAATACTTTAGATAATCTCTGCATACCACCATGGGAAGATTGGGGTCTCAATACAGTAGATAAACTCTGCATACCACCATGGGAGGATGGGGGTCTCAATACTTTAGATAAACTCTGCATACCACCATGGGAGGATTGGGGTCTCAATACTTTAGATTAACTCTGCATACCACCATGGGAGGATGGGGGTCTCAATATTTTAGATAAACTCTGCATGCCCCCCCTCCCCCCCCCCCCCCCTGTAATAATAGAAGTCCCAATGCTATAGATAAACTCTGCATACCACCATGGGAGGCTTGGGTCTCAATACTTAAGATTAACCCTGCATACCACCATGGGAGGATGGGGGTCTCAATGCTTAAGATTAACCCTGCATACCACCATGGGAGGATTTGGGTCTCAATGCTATAGACAAACTCTGCATACCACCATGGGAGGATTGGGGTCTTAACACTATTATATATATTTACTTTGTGAAGCATTTTATATAAACGTACATTCAAATATTATTTATTATATATTTGTAAATATTAGATATTGAAAAAAGTATTTTTAGATTGATTATTTAGTTTGTAGAATATATTTCATGTGGATTTCAAGCAACGGTCATATCAATGCAATAATATTAAAGGGGCCACATAATCTTTTCACTGTGTACCTTTATTATTTTAATACGAATGACAGCCAAACATTTAAGATCCATCATGGCGATTTTCGATATTAATTTTGAGTAATAAATTTAAATACTAATTTGCAAAATCAATGAGATCGGAAATGTCGACCGGTCATTTACTTCATAAAAGCCTTATGAATTTTGTTTTCTATATATTGGTTTATTTACACATTCATATATCTGCATTCGCACCGACACTATACATAATTTTAAGTATTTAATACGCGTATGAATAATTTGTGTGAGATGTGCTTACTGAATAAAAGAAATCAACCAAACCCCATTTTTTTCATTGGTACCAATAGTTACTCTACCTATGAAATGGTCATTGGCGATTTCCCTGAACGCTAGCCTCTGTACAGTCAGCACGTCTGAGGTGACGTGCTAATCAAATCACAGTAGCAATCGGAACACCTCGGATAATTCACGAATCATTTCTCTGATATATGTAGGTAGTCGGATCACCTCGGCCATTTCAATAAATGGGACTGCTTTTGTGACAGTCGTCAAAACAAAGATGGCAGCTCGGGTGACGGCTCACTACGGTATGAAGACTGTAAAACTTCAATTTGTGGCGGCTTCAATTTTAAATAATCCAGGTTTAATTTACCCACCGCAGCAGACATGCAGCTGTTAAACGATGCCATTGTTCATGTTTTGTGCGAACTACATTTTAGGCATATTCTTCTTCCGACTTCCGGCGAACAAAACGATCGTGATTTCATTAAATTCATTGCACCAGTTACATCCGAGGGATAAGTGTCCCAAAGACGGAATTACCCGAGGAGTTCCGATTAATCACAGTAGCTTCCAATCGTACCTACTCGGCGATCTCCGGCAAGCTTCGGAGATAATGCCTCGTATGTAATTGTATGAATACACCAGTTGGTGATTTGCCCCGGCGAATAACTTCTCATTGCATTATGTAAACAAAGATGGCTGACTTTTCAAAGTGCATGCAGTACGCTTTAGATATAATGGAGATTCAATACTCCTTGAAAGAAGAGCAGATTGCTTCGTTGAAGAATATTTCTAACTTAGTTGATACTGTATGTATATTACCAACAGGATTTGGTAAAAGTGTAATATACCAGTTATTACCCTGCATGCACCCGGATCATGCTTCGGTGATGTCTATAATCGAAGCTTGCCGGAGATCGCCGAGTAGGTACGATTGCCATTTTGGAAGTAGTTCGTCAATATGGCGGCGACCGCATTATTTCCGAGGTGATTACGTAGAGGACGGAATTATCCGAGGAGTTCCGAGTGAGTAGCTTCGGGCTGCCACTTAAAGAAATCAAAGCACTAAGAGGCGCTGTTTTGCCGGTGTAATTGATTCGCTATAAGCGATTAAGGGTATGCAAAAATTGACCACTTTAAATCATTCCATGATAAATCGGTTTCACAACGCATTGGAATGCAGGTGAATCTGCAGTTGCAAAACAACCACCGCTTCTAAATATAGACTACACATTAGGACAAAAGTTACAACATAGTCAATAAGATAGAATGATGGAAATTATTTTATGAATCATATACTAATGGATTTTTACTATAACAAGGTCTAAAATAAATGCTAAGTATTACTACGGTTCGCGACAAGAATACACTGAGTTCAAAATAAAACACAGTTATTTTTATTTCGCTAACACTACACCCCTGTGATTGGAATCTAATTCCCAATTGCAAACCTGATATAGAGCCGCAGAAGGTAGTAAGGCCCCACACGAGCTATCACAAATATCTCGGTCTAATATAATAAGGTAATGCAGTGTCAATCTTTCGTGCTTCCGAAATTCAGCTTTCTTATAACTCTGGACGCTGTTTTCCGCTAAAGATAACGTCTGGGGAGAGTGTACAGTTGAAAACAAATTGTTTTGACTTTAACACATTTATATCAATAGATCATTTTTACACTGACACCGGTAAAAACGATGCAATCGATGCATAATCTCCACTTTGGTAACGTGCTTTTCAAGACTGTAGTGATGAATGTAGCACAGCGAAACATAACCTGTATCAGACCTTATACACCTCCTTCTGTGTCTGATAGAAGTCTGATAGAAGTCTATATATCTCCAAACGACTCGCTCTGACAAAGGAAAACTCGTCGGCAGGTCTTTCCAGAAAAAGATAGACCTGACCACCCGCACAGAATGTCCTGCGCACGTGATTTCCCTTTGAAGCGAATCGTTTCGAGATTGGTATACGTTTGTAAAAACAGGTGTACATACCTTTCCAAACCATAAAGTCGCACACCAATACCTGCAATCAAATTTATATACATTTAACATTTTATTGGTTTCTCTGAAAGAAAGTAAAAATAGCCTAAATAAATAATTTTCAACTTATGTTTTAAAAAGGACTCGATGCAAATATATACATGCATTTAAAGATTTTACATGACATTATATCCATGTATTCCCAGAGAGGCCGACTGGTGCTTATGGGTGACTTTAACTCACACTTACAGGGATAATTTTTTTATAAAAGCAAGTAATGCTAGAAGTTGCGCTGTTGGTGCCCTATTTAATGACAATTGTATGGTAGCCGTTAATACATTACCTTTATGTACCGGAGCCCAATCTACGTTTGTATCATTTGATGATCGCTCTCAGTCCATGATTGATCACATTGTTGTACCATACGAATGTGCAGATTTGGTTTCTTCTTGTCAAATTCTGACGATTGTTTAAATGTGTCGACACATAGGTCCATTATTGTTACCATGCAACTGTGTATAGAATAAATACACACAAAAGAAACGCCATTTCGTCCTATTAAATGGAATAAAGTATCTAATGTACAGTTACAACAATGTGTAGAGCTGATCAAAAGAAATGTTAGCTCTATATCCGTACCCATCCCCACCTGTAAGTATTCTGTCCAACTATATTCGTTTATGCTTCTAGTCTTCAAATATGTCAAAAAGAATGTTACCAGAATAGAAGCCATCATCAACCGGTGTCATGCTACTAATTGTCTCTTACATGTCGAGAGTGTGTAAGTCACAGTGTCAACACATGACTAAATAAATAGTCTGCATGTGTGAAAGCGGTCAAAGGATTATAGGTAGTACAGCCATGACATCGCTTTTATTAATTCCAATTATCGTCATTCAAATTATCGTCCATTCTAAAGCTGTCTTGCAAACGTCGTCACGTACGTTGAAAGCGAATTTAGGCTTCAAAAGATATTTAATGTTGTCGTATTTATATAACCATCAAATGACTATTTTTAAGTGTTATGTATTATTAAACACTCTACTCAATACAAATAAACGTTTTATTAAAACAAAATATAGGCCTACAGGTAAATGTACGATTTTATATTAATAAACGGAACTTTTTTTCAAAGCGGAAGCACAAATCCCCAAATTGACTAGGTTGTGAATCGTCATAGTAAATAGTGTAGTCTGGCTCCCTTCGTACAGATACGAAAAACAGTACGTCAGGCAAACGCAAATAATGGCGACCCACAAGGGTCTATATATTATATAGGAAAATATAATAAAGGAAAACCAGGCTTCAAAAATGACTTATTTTTGTTGCATAAACTTGACACGTAACTAAGCAAACATCCACATACAAAAATCCTTTTCCTACTATACATAGTAAAACTCTATTCTAGCATTGTATCGCTAATAAGTCTTTAATCGTCATTTAATCGACAGAATATCGCATAAATCCGATCAACTAAGGATGCCTTTTGCCCCACTACACTTTTGTTTAAGTTACTCAGTACATGTTTTAAGTCTTTTACTTTCAAAGCATGCAGTTCCCCCAAAAGAAAGCGGACGATACTTTTCGACGTTTTTTCTGTAAACAGAAATGGGGACCTGTCACGTATGGCCTCGTCTTAGATTTTCCATGTCACGTGACACCTTGATAATCGCCAATTAACAATATTTGTTATCATTGATATCGCGTACGTCATGCATAAGCAGATGCATACTTTCCGATTGAAAACATTTTTATTCACGTCAGATGACTAAATCTCAACGGAAATGCGTATTATGTAATTCTCTCTTTGTACATGTCTCTCTGTCCGTACGTCAGTCCTTCGTTCTCTCAAATCCAAGTGAATAGTGTTCGGAAACATGACGCTAATTCTGGTCCTATTTTACATAAACGTTTCGTTTGGAGATTTAATTTAACAAAACGTTTTGCTCCGATACTCCGATGTATAGTTCAGAGGACTGCAAAGTCAATTTGAAAACGCTTAATATGTTTTCTTTGGCGAAACTTCCACTGAACGTTCATTGGAAAAATTTACTGATTGCTGTAAATCGTTTGGTCCAACTTTCCATTAACGCTAAGCCTATGCACAGACTGTGCCAAATCAGTTAAAAGTTGTCTACTGAGCGACGACACGCACAACTTCTCGAACACCCGACAGAAATCTTAATTAATTAATTCTGGCAACATTTATTGGCGACGAGCTGGAGCGCGACGCCTATATATGGAATGCTCACTGAAATTAAACATGGGGAAAGTCTATTTTGCGGACTTCATAACCATGATTACATACGGGTTAATATTCGGTAAACAGCGTTCTTTTTATTATAATTATTCATTTTTATGTAAATTGTATTTTTGGGTGCCTTTAACTTTCACACAAACATGGCAGAAAACGAAAGATTTTGGTTTATTTTTTATCATTAAAATGTTAAACCCTTGAACGTAATTGTACATGGATTCTCTGTACGTCTTTACATTTTCGAAAAAGTCCATAGCCAAAACAGCTTTAATATGCTCGAAATGTTCTTGGAAAAGGGGCTACGATTATGGAATTGGAATCGGAGGGTTCAAAATGCAAACCCTAAATCCGTTAAGTTTTCAAAAGTCTTATTCGATTTGGATGATCCTTAACAAGAAACGTGGCCATGCCACGAAACTAGGTTTTTAACGTTTTAACAAAGCCAATTCCAATATAGGTCTTCATGCAAGCTTGCTATATCCAAAGTTTCAGCAAGATTGGTTTATCCAAACTGAAGTTATTGACCGGAAACACTATCTTTGGCGCCCGTCCGCCTTACCCAAAGCTAATAACCAGGATTTTTGTTGAAAACTTGGTTAAAAACGTCCAACACACGAAGAAGGCATTTATATAAATCTTGGTATTCTTAGTCACACCGATCGTAATTATATAATTACTTACGTTTTACTGACTGGTTTCGTAGAATACAGAGAAATGGATGAAAGCCGCGTATTTTCTGTATAATTATGTAAAATAAGCAATTTATTTTGAAACATTTACACTGTTTTACTGTTTGCTGGTAACAACATCTTTAAAACACATTCACTCAATACGAATGACAACGCTAATGTGGTCGTATAGTGAATGCAAGATGAATGATTTATACCACTTCGCTATTTGTTTACTTCCTGAATTACGATTTTAAAGACTGCAAATATGGATCATGGTGAAACATTGTCAGTATAGCATTTTATGTTAACTTAAAGTAATCAATACACTTATTTTACAACATGTCTTTGCATGTACATAACATAACATAACAATTAAAAGGAAACAGGGTTTATATGACCATAAATGGCGGTTTCGATCGCCCATAAAACTTTCCAGCGGTCTTTTGCGGTCGAGGTAAGGCTTGGGAAAAAAAAATATTATTAATAGCTCATAGATTGTGCGCACCCCCTACCTTTTAATCGAAGGCGCACTTTCTATAGCACTTTACGGTACCCCAATATACCATTGCACTCATAGTACAAGAAAAAACACCTTTGATGCGATTAAAACAGATTTAAAAGAAATTGTGACATAAGTTGTTTTTTTAACTTAATTAAAGGTGGTATTATGCAGTTATCTTTATTCAAATACATGAAGATAAATAAATTAAAATATAGAACTCCATGTACCGAATTATGACCCGTATTTTTCCAAGGTTATGGAAGTCCGCAGAACAAACTTTCCCCATGTGCAAAATTCAGTGAGCATTCCATATATAGGCGTCGCGTTGCCAATAACCCATACTTATGTGGTCTGTCTGGTCTATCTGGGCTATATATTGGATAGATACAGAGGAAATTAAGCAAACATGATTTAAAAACAACAAAATCACATTAACTAAAATAACAATATTCGAAAAGATACGTTCCACTAAATTATTCAAATACATGAAGATAAATAAATTAAAATAAAGAACTCCATGTACCGAATAATGACCCGTATTTTTCCAAGGTTATGGAAGTCCGCAGAACAAACTTCCCCATGTGCAAAATTCAGTGAGCATTCTATATATAGGCGTCGCGTTGCCAATAACCTATACTTATATGGTCTGTCTGGTCTATATATTTGATATATACAGAGGAAATCAAGCAATCATAATTTAAAAACAACAAAAACACATAAACTAAAATAACAACATTTGAAAAGATATGTTCCCCTAATAAGCAAATTGTTAGAAAGATACCTTGTTATGATTTGTTTATGTTTTGTCACATCACACTTAAAAATGCAAACACAAAAATAGAATCCATATTATTTATAAAAATCGACACACGAACAGAAGACAATGTTTACAGTTTATTGTGCATATTAAAACAATTGTATTATGTACAGTCGATCAAAAAGACAGCAGGTCGTAATAGTTGTGGTGGAATTATTTTAAGTGATGATGATGGCTGAGGTGATGGTTGTTGTGGTATCGGTTGTTCTGAAAGTTGTGGTGGACGTTTTTGAGTGGATGTGATTAATGTTATTACGGGTTATGATGAGATGATGTTGGTGGTCTTGTTAATGGTCAAGTTGATGTTGGCGGTGGCTATAAAGTACGAGTGGTGATAATTTGGTGGAAAAGGTTGTGCTCCTGATGAAGGCGGTGTTGGCGTTGACGATTGCGTCATAGGTGAATTCACCATCGTGAATGTGGTCGGGGAAACGGTTTCGATAATTGCTGTAATGATTCTGGTTGAAGTGGTGGTTTTAGTGTTCCTGGTGATAATGGTGTTACCGGTAGTGACAAAAGTCATGGTGTTGATGATAATGGTGATAGTGATGGTAGTGGATGCAATGCTAATAGTGGTTGAGGTGGTATGGTGAGAGTGGCTGTGATGGAAGTGCCTCTTAATATGCGCCTGACCATGGTGCAGCTCATGCTTGTGTAGGTCTAACCGACATAGGCGTCAATGAAAAAATGATGCCCAGAATTTCAATGCAATCAAATCGAAACAATTTATTCCTAAAACCTAAATATTTCAAATAGTTTTATTGGCGACGCGCTGGAGTGCGACGCTTATATATGGAATGGTCAATGAAATTTGCACATGGGGAAAGTTTTCTTGATAGGTTACACGACATTTAATGTGTTGCAAAGACGTTTATCCACCACTGAAAACATACACAGTGACTTTTGCATAGTGTACCCGCACAATTTCAGTGAAATTTTCAGTTCCGGTTTCAATAAATCAGTCCATTATTGAGAATAGCAGTACAGTTATTTTGAAGTTTTATAACTTCACAATGTTTTAGCTTTGGTTTGCACCAAATTGTACGAGATTATATTCATAATAGCAAATCCGCCCAAAACTAAAGAATCAATCTTAAAATATCAACAACAATAAACTGTTAGGAGTACTTCTTCCGGTGCCAATTTTTGCTTACCGTCCCTTCTAACCTTGATCAAATTCGGTAAATGGCGTTCTATTTTTGCTTGAATTATTTTTTTTCTTTCTATGTCTGTCAATTTTATGCAAACATGGTATAAACTAGGGATTCTGTTTTATTTCTTTTTTTTATATTAAACATTCTAAACGTTTAACTAAATGTACATGAATACTCTCTGAGCGCTTATTTACGAAAGTAGATAGGAATGCTCTTCAGTTCTTCCTTGGATGTTCGGACTGCATGTTAACGAACTGAGATTACCTATTAGCAACGAAACAGTCCATAGCCAGAAAAAATGTTCTGAACGGTCTTTTGAGTATGCATTGTAAAATCTGACGCAATGTTTATGCAACCATTTTAGCAGTGGCGGATCCAGGATTTCTTGTGTGTGTGTGTGTTTGGGGGGGGGGGGGGGGGATTTTTATAAATGTTTTGTTTACCAAAGCTACCAACATTGATACTTTTCTGTTGTTTTACTATACTTGGGAGACGTTTTGAAAGTTCAATATTTCGATACTACATGTATATATTAACAATAACTGCATGGCGGGCAAATAAAAGCAATTATGACTTTAGAACTGCAAAACAAAGACAAGTCACAATTTTATTCTGACAACGCGTCTATTAGAAGCATTCACCGAGGATATTTCCCTGCATTACTGTCAATGCTTTGACCAATGTCCAGTCATAGGTGACAACACAGTAGCATCAGAGCGTTAAAACTGTCTCAAGTTCATGTGTATCTGAACGAAACCCAACAATGTGGTGTCGATATTTTTGAAAAAAAAAACTAGATCTCGTGTGCGGGGGGGGGGGGGGGCGCCCCCGGATCCGCTAGTGTTTTTAGTTAGATTAACGGTTTCTGTAAGGTCCCCGCAAATCTAAAAAATTAAAAAATAGCATGAGATTTATTTCTTGTCAAGACTTTTATTTCAAAAACATCTTGCAAAAACTGTATATGTTCGGTCTAATTATTACGTCCCTACACCCAGATTTACTAGAAAGTAATATCCATCATAGACAATAAGATTACTTTTTTGAAGTATTTCTTTTCTTTACTGAATGACAAACTACCTCTCACTTGACAGCACTTTTTTAAAGTTGTATTCTTAATGTCATCTCACTGTGTATATAAACCACAGTAGCACATACTTAGGTTGCTTTGTTACAACATTAGTTCCATCGGGATAAGGACAAACTAGATCGTTTTGTCTTTACTGTTTCTCTCATTTCACTTTAAATGTGAGAAGTATGTTAAATTTAGGAAAGATGAAACAATGTTCTTTGTGTACATAATACCTTGTTCCAGAAAAATATTATCTGAACAATAATTATTTGTGTAATATGAGGCTGCTGCACATGTTCAATTTCTGCTTGTACATTTTAGTTTCATTGTTATTTTTTGGCAGCTTTCTTCTATACATGTAAACTCTTGGAAAACGTATTTAATGGTGTCGGGTTTTGCTTTTATTTGGTTTTAAACCATTCTTTGCTGTCGGGAATAGGTCTGAACGTTAAACATACTTTTTCTCGAGATTTTTTTTTATAGTATACTGAAATAAAAACCTTCAAATAAAAACTTTTTAAATATGTATTTGTTAATTGCTTCCATATTGCTTTAACATGTTTACCTGTTCCAGTTTTTGCGTCGCCTTTGATGTTTCGCATCAACGACTTTTCTTGTTCCTCTTGTGAATATTTTAAAGCCACTTTAATCTAAAAAAATCTTCCGTAGGTACCATCAACACATTGAACTACACGATTCGCGCTTTGTTAAACTTATTACGTAACTATCGAACCTCTCATGGGTCGCTGCAGACATTTCCACTAAATAAATCATTTTTCAAAGAAGAAAAAAATCTGTAACAAGAATAGAACAGAGAGGAAAGAAGCAGTTACCGCGTAGAAAAGGTCATACGTGTTAAAGAAGTGTCAAC
Organism: Sinonovacula constricta; assembly: GCA_007844125.1. Lineage (NCBI taxonomy): Eukaryota > Metazoa > Mollusca > Bivalvia > Cardiida > Solecurtidae > Sinonovacula > Sinonovacula constricta. The sequence continues at coordinate 26,521,943 of CM017563.1, forward strand.
TATTGATGCTCTTAACAGTAGGTTTGTTTTCTTTATTTGATCGGAAGATTAAAAGATATCACTGTATTGATTGCTTACTTAAAAGATGTTTACGTTAGTGCGAAATGCAAACTGTCATTGTTTCAATTCAAGGACTAAATGGTGTAAAACAACTAAATAATGCTGAACTTACATATACAGTATGAGAGTACATGTACATACGTTTACAAGTTTTTTCTATGTTCAACAGCTTGCTTTTTCATCATGTACATACATTTTTAAGTTGTTTTTTTTGTGTTATACAACTTGTTTTTTCATCATCAATAAATTATTTAAAAAAATCATCTTCTGTTATCTCTTATAACAATATATTGCATTTTCATTACCAAAGCAAAATTAACTAAAACATATACTTAGGAAAATCTAATATCAGTACAAATTAAAAAAACACACATTTTTTTCTCGTCTTATTGAAACCTCTGAACAGCAACACCTCTGAGCAGCAACACTTTTTCGTGCCTCCGCCAGATGTTGCTGTGGAGAGGTTTTACTGTACTGCAAAAAGGCGCTTAAACCTGTTTAAAAAGTTCTGAAATCCAACTTGATTTTTGTTTGGCGTCGCTTGCGAGTCATGAACGAAATGAAGAATGTTTGAGGCACGAAGGGTTGACCAGGCATGACCTTTACTACAGGCGGCCGTACAGTTTCCATGCCAGGCATAAAGATAGTACGAGTACTGAAACAAATATGCATGTCGAAGGGCCAGTCATGCTTCAAATGTTAACATTAACTTTGTAATCTGTTGAAACTAGATGTTTAAGTGTTTATAAGATAATAGGTACTTGTTCAATGTATTTAGATAATTACCTTTTTGTCTAACACACGTTTGTAACAAAGTTAGCATAAATTTATTAGATCTACATTTATTTGTGTTTAATAAATAGATATGTCATTGTATATTGTCTATTTTGAGAGTCCAACCGTCGATTAGCCGACCCTGTCTCTTCCGACGATCTTAAACAGCAATGCAACAATGCTATTCCAAAGAAAACCCGTGCCAACAACGCCTGGGCCACGTCATTGTGGAAGGAATGGGCTGAAAATAGGAACCAACTTCTAGAAACTGCATTCGAGCCAGGTTTCCCTATACCAGCCGACTTGGAGAATATCAAGGACAATAGTATGCTCGATTACTGGTGGCAAAGGTTCATTGTTGATCGGATTCAGGAAAGCGCTAGATGCCAGGATGAAGGAGTTAACAGCACATTGTGTAGGTGTTAGTGTAAAGAAAGCGGACCCTATTACTAAACAAGACGAGCAAACATTATGGGATACGGGAGTGTTTAGTTTAAACTTTTCAACGGGCTTATCGAACGCAGTATTCTTTTACAATGGAAAGGTTTTTGGTTTTCGTGGGTTCTCTGAACATCTCGAGTGTCAAGCTGAGCAATTTGACCTAGCAATACGATCATGAGAACAATAGACGGTTTGTTCGATTTACGCCGTGAATAAGAAAGAACTCACAAGGTGGCTTAAAGCATAAACGTGTAAACAATGAACCTATTATACATTATGATCAACCTGACATGTCTCCGAGTATTTTTGAAATATACAAGACTTATCTAGAATTAATTCCACGGAAAGGATTATTTACAGAAAGCCTTTAGGTGGACTTGATGAAAACAATAATGTACGTTATGGATGCGGTTCGATCCCCCAGGTGACCTTAAAACAAATGATGAAGCGGTTCTTTGACGAAGCTGGGATAAGTACTGAAGGCCGCAACATCTCCAACCATTCTGCGCGTGTAAGTTTGTGCACAACGTTATATAATGAGCGATTTTCGGACAAATCGGTTACAAGTCGCAGTAAGCACAGAAGTTCGACCGTACAAACATACCAGCGAGAAAAGTTTCCGTTATTAGACAATATAAGCACTGCGTTAGAGCCCGATATTAGACATTGCATAAAGTCGGAACCCAAACCTTCCGTAGATTGCCAACAAACAGCCACTGTACCTAGTTCTACGGCGGAATCAGCTGACAACGACGACCTTGTTGTGTATGTGCCCACGTGTGTGAAAAGGGTCATTTTGGTCAAGGGCGGTAAAAGGGTTGCATTGGACATTTAAACATTTTACTGGACAATTTGCTCTAGCAGTGAAATTTTATGTTTATTGTTCTTTTTGGATCTTAATAGACACGTGCTATTTTGCTTATCTTTTGCCAACATTTCAATCTATAGAATAAAGTTTATATGCTGTGTTTTGTTATTTCTTTTGCACACGACACACTCATTTGTACCGTCATGCATATTAATTAGGTAGGCCGGAGTAACAATCCCATGCACATGACGTCACTGTAGAAAGTTTGTTCTATAACAATAATTTTTATAGACTGTTCCTACACTAAATAGAAAGGAGATTTTAAAAAACAACAACAAAGCATTGTGATTGGTTGAAAAACTAGGGTAAACACTGAAAGTGGATACACGGTTTTCTTAGTTTAAAAATAGCTAACAGCAGCGGCTCAGACAGGAAATACATTATTGTAATGACGACTGTGTCGTTATGGTTCACTTTTCACACATGTGTAGGACATCAATAAACAACATTTCACGAGATCTGTTAAAGTTACAATATTTTTTTTAATAACAATACTGTGAGTCCACTGTCGTATACCGCCTTAAACGCAAATTGTGCAATTTTACACAGGGTGGGGAATAATTATGTCCTTTGACGATGTTTTTCCTTTGATGGACATTGGACTTTGATTCCTCAATTCCATCTCCACATAAACAGGATGCTACAACCGTTTACTCTTCTCTGGTCGCCTTTTTCTTAATTAAAAAGTTAATCGCATTTACTATCAACATTTTTTGTATGTCTTCTAATCGAAATAACACCTATTTCTCTTCTAAGCACTACGTATCTTCTAAGCACTATGTGGACATTATTTTTCAATGACGTCACTACTTTCGTCATACTTACCAAACAAAACGTCAGCGCTTGGACATTTATTCAAATCTAAATGGATCGGTTTTCTTTTCATTGCTTGCATTTGGAAACCGATCGGGAAGTACGAGGTTAGAGCTCTGTAAAACCGGTTTTAGCACCCCAGTCGGTCCATATCACCGACTGACCGTTTCAAGGCGGTAACTGTCGGGTTTGGTCTTTGTTACATGACGCATCACAGATTTGTTCTTACTTTCAAATTTGACTTGCATGTAAATAACCTGGTCCTGTGCCTTTTTAAATTTTTGTATATGTTGCAATGCTCATAGGATTTTATCATATATATTCTTTTTTCGAATTTACAGAAACGTTTAGATCTGTATTTAAACCTGGTTGTGTACTTATCTTTCATGTGGGTATGTGTAGCAGAATTATTATTATATGATGTGAACATTCCTAGGTCAGGGGCTTGTCAACCCAATTCTGACCCAGTTTATTTTCCTTGCAGCATTTGTATGAAACTATGTAAATCAAACCAGGACAGCATTGCATGCGACTCTTGTGACCAGTGGCTTAATTGCAGGTGCATTAATATATGCCTCTAAATATTTTCGAAGCTACCAAGATAGAGGATATATAGTAGCAGTGATCCCCATAAACTTTCAACAACTTTATTTGATGTAACACTTATCAGCGGTCACGACTCTTACCAACCCAAACTGTTACGGTGTGGTTTCGACTTCTACTGACAAAATTTGGAACCCATTCCATACTCGTGACAGCACGTCACACAGAAACGTAATAGTTTAACAAAAACCACGATTGGCTCTCCACAACACACTTCTATTCCTGCCGAAGTCCAAAAATCACTAACACACTTAAAATCACCTTTCCGGCGTATAGTGGCAATACTGCAGCAATTTTATTACCAAAGTCTTCTCTTGAATCATCAACCATTACTGTGTCAGTAAGTCTCAGACTACCGAAAACGATACATACGTTACTGTCGCCAAAGCATTTTGCATTATAAAAACTTATTTTAGACAAAAACAATCTACTGCCTGTAATTACTATTGATATTTAAAGAAGACGTATGCGTGTTTGTAAAATTTAATGATATAGCAAGCGTATCCGTATTTGTTTTAAAGAAATTTTTGTTTGTTTTGGTGTCGAAGTTGTCGTAATACATACGTTACAACAGCAGAAAAAGTTTTCTTAAAATACCAAAATATGCACACACAAAAAACAAAACAAAAAAAAACCCAGAAAAAAACGATTGGACATAAACGAATTATTTTTATCAACATATCACTCACCATCTGAAATGTTTAATTGTATGTACTTATCCAATAACAAAGATATACACTCGTTTTAGGAAACTTAACCCATAGCGTATAAACCATGACGATACATACGTAACCATATACTCCAAACAAAATGGTTGAACAGAAATATCTTAATAATCGCAAATTTCGAGGACGTCATTAAACAAACTTTTTTTAATTAATTCACAACTGATTGATGCAGTTTAATTAACTAAATGGCTTATAAACGCCGCAAATGATACATACGTGATCGATACATACGTGACTGTCGTAAACAATTGACGTTATTATAATGAATGACATCAGTTATGACACGTGTAAACAGTGTGTACAAGTTATTTACTCCGCCATGTTTTACATATGAAGGTCGTGTGTACTTCCACAACTGTTTTTAAACAGACATTTAAACAGGCAATACTACAGTTTCTCAGGTGAGTAAAGTTTCCCAAAATCATGATACGTGTTAATATATTTATTCGCAATCGATGAATCTGCGTTTAAATGTCTATATGCCATCGTGTGATTTTTGTCTCTGAGTTCCTAAACATAGATATACACGTTAAATTGTTTTGTTACATACGTTACTGCTAGTAAAGTATGCATCCCTTTAAAGTAACAGCATTGTTGGTGCAATGGAATTGAAAACAATAAATAATTATTTCTTAAATTAATTATCAACGTATGAAAGTACATTACAAACATATTTACCAGTAATTCCAATTTAATTTCTTAACTTAAGGTTGCACAATGAAGGTATAAGTACTGTGATGAGAATGAAATTCTGTTGTTTATTTGTATAATGTTGGATATAAGCAGAATACCTACAGTAAAATGATTTTAAATTTTAGCAAAAAACGATTTTTAATTTGTAAATACTCAATTACAAAACAACAACCATTTCCTATTCTTCTCAATATTCTGCAATAATTAGTAACGTATGTATCGATACTTACGTTATATTTGTTTCTCAATTCAGGATGGGGAAATCGCGCGCAGAAATTCAAAAGGCTTACAGAGAAAGGCAAAAAGCTAAGAAATTCATTTTTAGAGAAAGAAAGAGTTCGTCAACGGCAATACTACGTGCCAACAGCTGAGCTTAGCCAACGAAAACTTGATGCTAGAAACCAGAAAAATAAATTGCGAAATAGACTATGTCGCTTGGAAAGCGTAATCAGAACAATGAAAGTGCATTGGATACAAGTGGATACGGATCACTTATCTCTGAAAACGGAGATTCCAGAGAGGACAATAGTGAGTCTGGTCCTAGTATTACACCACCGGCGAAACTAATAGTAAAGTGGCCAGTGACAGGAAAAGGTGCGAGGAAAATCAATGCGCGAGCTCTTCGTAGAGCTAACAGAAAGATTTACTCATTAAGATGTGAGGTCAACAAGTTTAAGAAGAAAATAAAAGCAAAGAACAAAAAAAATCGAACGAATTTTAAACAAAGTTGGAATGATGCAGTCGAACAAAAGCCAAGAAACCACACCGAAGCGGAACACATTGTCTGATCTGAAGGCATTGTAGCTTACGCCAAACAGGGAAAAGATTGACGGCGTCAGATACTGACCAGCATTGTCATCGTGCATGAAATTCAAGAGGCTAAAAAGCAAGCAGGACGTAAGAAAGTTAAGCAAAGTCTAAATGTTCCATCTGGTTTGGGCACAAGAATACGCGGTGAAATGTATTTGCTCTGACTAGGCTCAATAAAGTCATTGTCCAGTAAAAAACAGCAGCTTCACTTTCAACGATAACATCGCGTTGTATTTTATCAGTTCGTGTTGGAATGTCAGAAAACAAGTGTTGGAATTCACGGACAAGTTGTTTCAACTGTGCCTTTTGATCCGGTTCCAGATGAATGAATTTCCCATCAATGTTCCTCAGAATGTCCGAGTTATTCAGCTTAGTGGGACAAAGATCCCCTTTGGTTTCAATTTCACTGTCACTAACTAAATTATAAATGACTAAATCAGGTGGGACAGAATGAACAACTGACACAGGTTTACTAACATTATTGCTATTTCTGTCAATGTACAACTTCAACATGTTAACATGGCACATTTGTTTTTGTTTTCGCCTCCCAGGAGTGAGTTTTATGTAATTGAGGTCACTAACTTTCTTCTCAGCAATGTAAGGCCCAAAGTATCTAGCTTGTATTGGTTTTCCTGGGATTGGCAATAGTGCAAGAACCTGGTCACCTGGTTTTAAAGATCGAGTTTGAGTATTAATATCATATCTAACTTTCATTTTTCCCTGGACCGCTTTGAGATTTGAACTTGCCAGTTCACAAGCTTTTAATAACCTGTCTCGAAAATCAAATACATACTTCAACAAGTTCAATGATGACTCATCATCAGACAGGAACTTCTCCTTAAGAATTTTAACGGTCCACGAACAGAGTGACCAAACACAAGCTCAAATGGACTAAATCCAAAAGACTCCTGTATTGACTCCCTTACTGCAAGAGCAATGGGATTCCATAATCCAAGCTTTTGTCAGTGTCAAAGCAATAAGTACGAATCATGTTTTTCAATGTCTGGTGAAATCTCTCTAAGGCACCTTGACTCTCAGAATGATAAGCAGATGACCTATATTGTTTGATTTCTAGCTCATGCATGACCTGCAGAAATATACCAGACATGAAATTCGAACCTTGGTCCGATTGAACTGACTTAGGGAGGCCAACAAATGTGAAGAATTTGACAAGAGCCTTGACAATCAATTTTGACTGTATATTCCTTAAAGGTATTGCTTCAGGAAAACGTGTCGAAGCACACATGATGGTCAAGAGATACTGATTTCCTGACTTCATCTTAGGCAAAGGTCCAACGCAGTCTATTATAATCCGACTAAACGGTTTCTCAGATGCAGGAATGGGCTGTAACGGAGCTTTGGGAATATTTTGATTTGCTTTACCAATCATTTGACAAGTGTGACAGAAGTTGCAGTACTGAGACACGTCAGATTTCAGACCTGGCAGGAAGAAGTGGTTAAGGATCTTATTGTGAGTCTTTTCAATACCTAAATGACCAGACATAGGTGATTCGTGAGCCAGACTTAAAATTTCTTGTCTATACAGACGGGGAACTACAGTCTGATGGTTAACCGCCCAATCATCATCAACTGCAACATCTGGTGGTCTCCATTTTCTCATCAAAACATCATTCTGTACATAATAACCGACCTGCGCACATGAAATCTCATTCTCAGGTAAAACCTTCTCGAACAAGCAAGAAATATCAGGATCACTGTGTTAGTCCTGAACAAGTTGTGACCTTGACCTTTTATCATCAAATTTGTCATTGGATGAATGACCATCAGTTGAAAATGTTGACAAATCAGAATGAGATGAAATCACATGTTTAAGGGACGGGTCATTAGCCTCGTTGTAAATCTGACCTATAAAAGTGTCAGCCAAGTCAACATTAGAAGTTTGTCAACAGCGTTTTTAGCCGAACTCTGGATAGCTTTGCTAGCCGTAGAACGAGTACCTGCACAAGAAGGATAAAGATGAGGAATTTCCTGTTCAGCAGGATCAGGACGTTTGTCCATGATAGGTGTGTCAGTTACGAGTGGGTTTACCAGGACCTTATCTTCAGCTAGGTCGTTGCCTAGCAACAAACGGACACCCTCAAAAGGTAATGAAGATCTAAGACCGACAGACACTAAACAACTAACTAAAGTGGAAGACAAAACAATGTTATGGAGAGGAACAGTTAAAGAACCACACTCTACACCATGAATAACAACACTAACTCCAGAGAAGGTCTTCTCGGAAAACGGCAGAGTATCAGCCAAAATAAGAGATTGGTACGCCCCTGTGTCTCTTAATATCGTAATAGGGCTAGGCGGGCAAGAATCACCTGCAAGTAATACAAAACCATTTCACATTAATGGCTCGTAAATACCCATAACAGAGTCAGAATTGGGTTTTGAAACCTCAACGGTATGAAAAGGTTCTTTTGCCTTTGGCAAGAAATCAGGTTTGTTAGCCTGACCAAAAGTGTCAACTTCGAGACAAGTCTGTGGCCTTGACTTGAAAGTGGTGAGGCCTGTTTGTTTGTACCCCCCACTAGACTGCTTCTCCTTTAATTTTAAACAGTCGGAAATGGGGTGACCAGTTTGGTGACCAGTTTGTCATGGCAAGTAACATTGGATACGGTATTTCGTTCACCGGGCGGCTTTTGTCTGTGTTAACTGAACTGACATTAAAAGCCAGTAGAATTACTATTGTGTTTTAACTTAGCATTTGCATGTGGATTTGAATTGGTATTTCTTGTAGTGCTAAGTGTAGATGTGAAGTCTGGTTTAGGAACAAATGAGACCTTGTGGGTCAAAGAATAGTCATCAGCCAAACGAGCAACTTCATCTAAAGTTTCAAATTGTTTTTCATCAATGTAGGTCTTAATGTCAGGTTGGATGCAGCGTTTAAACTCTTCAATAAGCATAAGCTGCCGTAATAGGCTAATCAATTTACACTGAATTTGAGGTTAACCTAGAACTAATTGCAAAAGTTTTAAAAACTGGATTTTCTGAAACTAGTATGTACGAAAGTTTACCCATAAAAAGTCCTGAACTTTTGCAGTTGCATTAGTTGAGAAAATGAGGCCCGAATGTACATGGTATCTGAGATTTTATGAAAAAGCTATAGAATCAAGGAGCCCTTTGCAGATCAATATTTATTGATAAGATAATAAGTTTGTATGTTTGTATTATTGTCAAATAATGAAACAAAGAATATAATGTCAACAGTGTCAATCAATTATAATGCAGTTTATTTAAGAAAACTTACTTATTTAAATACAAATCCGGGTAAAAGTACCCCACCCACAAGTGCATTTAACAATTTGAGTACAATATAAACTATATTTTTCTAATATTTCTACATAATTTAGGGTGATTATCAGTAGATATTACAAAATCATGCAAAATAGGCAATAAGAACATCATATTTACATTATGCAATTTAATATACAGTTTCTTGTTACTTATATCCATACACTAAAAGGTACATATTTATACATTGTTGGTAGAGCGTCGGCTTGCGGATCGGGAGGTCGTGGGTTCGAACCCCGGCCGGGTCAAGCCAAAGACTTTAAAGTTGGTAGTAGTGGCTTCCCTCCTAAAGCTCGGGGCTAAGGGGACAGCATTACGCCTGACTCGTCGGTGTCAGTATAATGGACCGGCCGGGTTCAGTCCCTGGGCACCTCATAAGTGCCCCTGTGCTATAATGATAGAAATGTCGCTGCGCAGTATTGGCAAAAATGCCGGCTAATCCTAATCCCTTATACATTGTAAGTGGGTGTTTTATAGCTGCGTTTCTGGTATTGAAGTTTTTCATCATTAGTGTGTTATATAAGATATGCCACCATTTTATACATAGTTAATAATAATGAATAATGTAAACATAAACTATTATCAAACAATACAAGCAACTATTTATATATGTAAAGCAACATATGGTTAATATATTAATTAGAATTGTACAGTACACAAAATTAAGTGTAATACATGTATATTTTTAAGTTACAAAGCTCTTTTGAAAATCTCCATGTTTTTCATATCAGAAACTATCATTGCTATATGCATGTATGTAAATTTTATGCAGTAAAACATGAATTGAGTTAATTTATGTTTAAAACATGCAGTTATTAATTGATTTTCTGCTGAAATCAAATCAACACAATAAACCACTTCCATGGGTCTACTTGAAGAGAACCAAATCAGATGAACAAACAATGCATATATTTAACAGTATTTAAAAATATTCAACAATATTTGACAATTTATGGTCTATACATGCATACTTTTTGTTAGCAGAGATAGTATGACATATACTCTAACATGTGTTCATCTTTATATGACAGAGTGACATAAGCATTTTATATACAGAGATACACACAAGCATACTCAACAACAAAAAAGACATTATACCTCTGTTCAATGTTTTAAGCATCATCTACAATTTCTTGTAAGTCAGAGAGAGCCCTGGAGTTTGAACAAAACACCCCTTTACACTCTATGCATGCACTGGAACAATCTAGGCCATGCCTTCGACAAGAACACCGTTAAGAATCGCAGTGTATTTTGCAGCCGCATCTCACTTTTTGAAGCAGTTCTTCAGGTGCTGGTGGAAGTGTCATCTTCACAGGAACAAGTCTGTCTTTTTCATTTTTCCATCCAAAGTCTACAGGGTTAAGGGCTGTGTTCCCCATCCACACCTGGGTTTGGTAAAATACTCTAAGACTGTGTTGTGCTGTCGCATCTGATGTTGGTGGTGGTGTCTGAACTTGAACGGAGCTGCTGTTGGTGATAACATTCGAGGTAAAGATCTTGTAGCGCAGTCGGTTCAAATTCTCTGCATCAGACCCATCATATACAGTTAACATCAGTGATTCACCACATTGCTCTATTGAACTAGAGGTTGTATCAGCCAAGAATTTCTCACAAAAGCCACGAAAAGATAGTTTCTTTTGGAATAGTTTGAGCACAGAAGGTTTGCCAATTCCAAATATCCTCGATGTTGTATCACATCCTGTAAAGGCATGCAGTAATGGAAGGCTGTGACAGAATGCCGTTCCTAGTGACGTTTGTGTGGCTTTTATGTCCCATATCGTTTATGGTCTTTGTTGATTTTGAATCATATCTAAATTGAATTTGTTTTAAATCTACGGTGTGGTAGTGAAGTAGAAGTACCAACAAATCCGTGTCTTCACCTATCACTGTTGTGGGGTTTTGTCTTGCAAGATTTATTGCTGTATCAACAATCTTTGTGTCAGCATCTCCTTGTGCAAGCAAGACATTAATGCCATCATTAGTCAAGCAAACACCTAACATGTCAATGAAAGCCTGTTTGTTTCCTGGTTGTTGATATAGACTTCTTTCTTCATGCGGAGAGGTGTTTCAGTTGAAAATCTTACATGTGTACCTACTTTCCCCATGGTTCGCCGGAGATGAGCCACATCTTTGGAGTCAGGTCCACTTTTGTAGCCGTCAAAAACTACTGTAGTAAGATTTTGGTATCTCTGATTTAAACAGCAAGAAGAGGCTTAAACATATGTCATGAAATGTGTTTTCAACTTTCCATGGAAGTCTATGAAGAAGCGATCCTCCATCAACAACAACCATATGGGATGGTGCCACATTGGTGGGTGTGCATTCTTCAAATTTGCACTGCTTCCAGATTGCGTCAGCAAGTGTCGACTCCTGAGGCTCCCTTGGAAAACCATTGTTGTTGAAAAAAGATGATGGTACACTGGATAGCTCAAACTGGAAAACAGAAGATATATCCTCGATATACCTGTCAGCAGCTGTTGTAAGACGCTGGAACAATAGCTGGGTGTCAATATGCAGGCCTTCCCCATCTAATTTCACAAGTGACTTCTTGTTTATTGGAACTGCTTGCGATGAACGTTTGAAGGTATACTTTTGTTGGAGTATACCAGTCATTCCCCGAACTATAGCTTCTCCAATGGCCTGGGCACGATCAACATTTGCAGAATCGTCAGCGACGCCACTTTAAATGTTTCTCAGTTTTGTTTCTGTGGAATCAAATGGGTTTCTTTCACAAAGAAATGTCATCATGGTCGTCATATCCTTTGAGTCTCTGGAAACTCTTGACTTTGTGGGTTCCTTGTCCTGCTCACTTGTTTTGTACACCGTCTGGCTGAATTCCTGTATAGCTGAATTCATTTGCAGACATATTGAAAGGAATAATATCCACTTAGTGTTCTGACTTTCTGACAATCCTCTGCCTCCTGCCAATCCTCCTGTAGACTTCAATGAACTCATTATGACTTGTTCTATAACAAGATCTGTGGATAGATCGGACCAATTATGCTCGCTTCGTCTTATTACATGGGCTCCACTCTTGAAAGCAGTGTACACTTCTGGATGTGTCTCAGGTAATGACAACATGTTTTGCAAACAGATGTATGCATTTTTGAGGTAGAGGTTATGACCTGATGAGGCAAAAAATGGGAGCATTTTTTTTGTAAGCTTTCCAGATGCAATGACAAGTCACCAGTTCGTTCAGCTTGAATAAAGCTTCGTAGTAACGAAACCATATCCATGTACTGGAACCATAAGCATGCTGTGCAATTGTTTGCCATTTTCACTCGTTCAGCTTCACAGAGGAGAACAATGTTTTGTAGGCCTTGATCACATCATTTGCAGTCTGAAGCCCCTTTTTCAAGATTGTCATATACCAATGCAAGGTTTTGCAAATCTTCGTTCTTCATGTACCTGTCTGAACATTGGTATTGGTCTGAGGTTTGCTGCAACAGCTCCATGTCTGTAGTGTCTGCGAGGCCACCGGCTGTTGTTGTTGCAATCAGTTCTGCGAAGTAGAGTTCCTTCTAGATGAAGAACTGTAAGGACATTGTCTACTGGCATGTGTCCGCGATTTGCACGTTGAACAGCCTTCCCTGACAGAGTTTCCGGCATATATGGTTTCCAAAAGCTCCTTCAGTCCTGTTCCAGACATAAGTTGACTTATGCAACCCAGGAAACTCATTTCAGTGTGAAATGCTCCTAGACGAAGTAATATGTTCTTCAGTAAACTCTGCGAGGTCTGAGTTGACACTATATCTGATGCCTTCTGAAATAGTGGCTGGTCAAATGTCAGAACTGGTGTCTGTGTATTTCTGGGCTTGTTCACAAACAAAGTGCATTGTGGTATATATGCAGTTAACATTACTTGGGTTAAGGTCAGTCATGGGTAAGAACGTAATTGGTGACTTCTTCGGAAATGAAACCTGACCAACTTGGTCTTTGTGAACGTAATGGCCATACTTGCAAAACATGTCCAGAGGTCTTTGCAGTTGTCGACATAAGGAAATTTCAGGCAGATCACAGAACAAGACTGTCTCACAACTCTGTGTTGAATGCACCAAATATTTCACAGCAATTCTGTTGGCTTGTATAAGATGATCAAGGGACACATCTTGTCTAGGTACAGACACAGTGACGCAGGTGTGGTGAAGCTATAACGCCCATACCATGGAATTTTCCATTCCCATCTAGTGTGCCAGTGCTGTGGTCGACGTTGTCTGCTACAAAGTGCAAAAATGGATCAGATGTTTCCTGGCAAGGAATCTTGTCTGACATGGCTGCAGCGACATTAGCATCATACATTTGAACTTCACTGTAGGAACAGCAGAAACCAAGACTATTCAGATGATCGATTAAAATCTGGAGCCAAAGTGATGATGCAGCTGCACTGCAAGACCAAAATGAAGAGGGGCAATAACATTTCTAGACCGGCATGTCTGAACAATGCTCTGACCAATGGATGCAACCTTTGTATCATTTTCCTGACCTAAAACAGCGTTCATGAACAGTTGTAGACTCTCTGGTAGAAATGAGACATTAAACTCTGTTGAAGAAACTTCATTGAAACTTGGATAGTAGTCTCTTTGTGCTTTCATTGAATTAATGTCAGCTTTAAGCAATTTTCCAGCAGTTTCTAAGATTTTAATCTTCTTTTCTGCATCATTGTGTCCTTGTGAATCTTCATAGAATGCAGCTGCATTGGATTTTAAGGAAACAATGTCATGTCTGCCATCGACACTACTAATAACAACATTATTACCAAAGTGTGATTTTCTTCTTCATGTGTTTTGTACTGTAGGCTTTGTCACCACATGCATTTGTCATTTCAGTTACTAAGTCACTAACCGTAAGAGTTTCATTGACTGCACCTTCAAGAAATAACATGACCTTTTCAAACACAGCTCTCTGTTCTACATTCTCTGGTCGACCTGGACTTTTTAATGTAGGAGTCACACACCTTTCTGACTAGTGAGCCTTTGGGATACCTTTTCCTGTCCTAAATTGACATTACATTGCTGGTGGTATATGGCGTTAGCTGCAGGTAGGTCAAAAACATGAGCCAAATGAATTTTTACATCATCTGCCCACTGATCAGCCCTATTTAAACAGATTTTTATAATTGTACTTTGAAATTCTAAACTTCTTACAGGATAAGTGTCAATAGATCTTTTTCTATTTGTTTTTCCACATTTTGCAAATGTTCCACAAAACAAACATCTTGACTTAAAATCAAAGTTGGGAGCTACAGAACGCAAATGTTTATCATGTTTTTCAACAGATATATATGAAAAATGCTTGTCAGTTATTGGCCTTGTAAAGTTTTGCGACATAGAACATGAACAAAATCTCCTGGGGTTATTGTCATTTCCACAGAGCGAGTTGAACAAGCCGCTTGTATTCCTTGGCACCCTTTTTCCCCAACACGGGCAGAAGGTCTATCATCATCGATGGGCTCTTGGCATAGTTCACACAAGCTGAGTCTCCATCTTGAACAAAAATCACAACATTCATGCCCAGATCAAGTTAAAATACAAAGATCTCTGAATGAATGACATAAAGATATGTTTGAACAACATCAATTAAAAAATCTTTTTTTTTTCATTGAAATTAATGTTTTTATATTTTTTAATTAAGTAATTGCTTATTTACAAATTTTAATGTTGTATATTTTTTGAACATTCATATTTTTACCATCATTATTCCAGGGCAAAGATGATGGTTCCACGCATCAACAGGTTTTTACTGTTCCCCATGTCTGTAGAAGACTGGAACAATATAAAATGTTATCAATTAAATTAATTTTGCCACAAATAATTAAGGCATTGCATTAGTGAGTTTAGTATAATTGTTAATAAGTTTAAGATATTTGATGTAGGAAAATTAAACAGTCTGTATAAATATGAAATTATGTACTCATCTATGCAAATTAATTGTTTTAATAAGCTCTTGTGTGCAAACACATGCTTCAATTGCAAATTTCAATGTACTCTCAAAGCCATGTTATGTATTCTATATCTCATTGTTACTGTAGTCAGTGTGCTTCATGCTAAGATGGTCCTTTATCAGGAGTTGAGGGAAAAGGGAAAGAAATCATCTCTGAGGTACCCTGTGAACATGGGACATTTAATTAATAAATATATAAATATGTATTGAAAATCATATAAATAGGATTTTGTTTTATACTTCAGACATAGATAAAAAGATAAAAGTATGATTTTGATTTTAATAAAGTTTAAAAACAAAACAAATTGTGTTAAAATAATTATACTATTTCAAAATATAGTACCAAAAAATATGCTATAAATTAACCAGTGTTGTAGTTGCCAGTCAATGTTCATGTGCAAACCAGGTAGGCATTGGAAATCCCTGCTCTGAAATTATAAAATTATAAAGTTGATACCTTTTTACAATAAAAACAAAACAAACACTCACTGGTTTTAAAAAAACAATGTAAGAAAAAAAGTTACAAAAATTATTGAAATTATATTTTTTTTACCTGAATGAGCTTCCATAGACAAAAAAACAAACAAACCCAACATAACCGGATGTTGTACAGTGTGAATTTTATTTCCTGTTATTTTTACGAACTTTTTTTAAAAAAAGAACAAAATACACGAAAAAATAGCTGAAAATATGTGTTTGTATGCGTACTGCATTATTTTTATCGACTTTATTGCTTTATAAATATATATCATTTGTAATGATGCAATCGGGAACAGTTTGCCGATGGCGATTTACTTTTTAGGTTATTTGTCAAAATAATCGTAAAATCATGACAATAACTATTGAGTATAATGTAAAGTGATGTAAATTTCAAGTAAATACTCTGTTTCTTACCTAAAACGTTATACAGTTTTCAACACGAAGGTTGTTTACGGAGAAGAGAAAATTGTAGGGGGCGCCGCCAGTGTTACTTTCTGTGACGTCACACCAGAGCGCGTGAAATTTACTTGTATGGAGGCGCAGTCTGTTATAGCCTCAAAATGTCAACTTTCGCAATTTTCAACCACTTATATCTTTTTTATTGCACAAGACTTTTTATGGTAACTACTTAGGAATATATTCTTCCACCTGACGTAGATAAAAATTCTTTTGCAATTAGTTCTACGTCAACCTTTTCATTGATTAGCGTATAATTTTTCATGGTCTTGTTCTATTCCTTTAGATGAACACCATCGGTCAAATAATTGTTTTTGCTCTAGCAAACTCAACATGTGTTTGATTAGTTTCTTTTTTACAATTCCTAAATGTTTGTTTGTATGCCTCAGGGGCCAGTTCGTAGCCTTTAAGGATGTAATCTTTTACAAGATCATAGTTAGAATACTTTCAATGCTTAACTGTGTATAGATTTGCTCTTTTGGCCATTTCAAGTTATCTGCAACTTATACAAAATGTAAAAAGTATTTGTCAATATCCTTTTCTTGAAATGGAGGAACAAGTCTAATATTCTTTGACACATCAAATGCTTTATTTTGAATGGGTGTCTGATTTGCTCTTTCTAGTTTCTTCAATTCTAACTGAAACTGCTTGTCTCGTTCTCTTTCTTCCCGCTCTCTTACTCGTTTTCTCTCTTCTCGTTCGCTTTCTCGTTCTCTCTCTTCTCGTTCTCTCTCTTCTCGTTCTCTTTCTCTCTTTTCGTTCTCTTTCTCGTTCTATTTTCTTTTCTTCCCACTTTAACCTTTCTAATTCTATTCGCTCTTCTCTCTCATTCTTAATTTCTCTAACTGCAATTTTAATTCTAAATACTGGTCTGACACATCTTCCTTTACAAACGACATAAAGTCAGTCGAAAGTATGTTGTCGACAATCAAAGTTTGAATAAGCATGTTGCAAATAGCCTGTTTTCGCATGCATAATTTTATTCCAGGAACATTATAATGAGCAGCGATGTTGAGCAAATCAGACTTTTTGGCCAAATTAAACTCCTCCTGAGTAGGCGACTTTACAAAATTTTCCAAATTAAATGCCATGGTAGCTTGTTGCTGGTTTGTAGAAATATTTGTTCACAAAAAAAAATAAAAATAAAAGAAATATTACACAAAAATAGCAGAGTTATCCTTTAATGTTTCAAATTCCGGACGAGCCCCCAATTTCTGTTACGGCCGGTGTAGCTATTTAAGTTTATTTATAAAATGACACGTTTATTGACGAAATGGTGTAACAGAAAGAACAAGCCAGCAACAAACTATTACACTAATGTTTTATTTTAATAAACAATTAAACCTATGGCGTAATAAAAATAATAAATAAATCAGACAAAATTGCAGAAAGCAAAATAAATGTTAGCTTACAGTTGTCCCTTTAGGAGGTGTCCCTTTAACAGTCCAATTAATAATCCAACGTCGAATAATTCAAAGAGTTTTTGATATGCACAGTTTAAATAAACCAATGATAGAACAATACTCGAATGTTAATAATATAATTCCAAATCCAACATTTTAATATTTATATCACTGTAGAATATAGTAAGTCCATGTAAGTTCCAACACAGAAAGATTTAATATAGAAGCTGCAAGTATTTCCAAACAATATGATCAAACTCTATGTCCAAATGTTTATCCAAACTTTTTATCCAAACTTACTTTATATCGGCAAACACGCCCTTATATATACCCAAAGAATTTCCGAACATTCACGAACCCAGAACATTCTCGAAGCCCAGTTAAAAAGTAAACAAATGAACTTTCTAGCATGATCCTTTTCTTCTAGCAGTTACGCGAATGCTACTTCATCAAAGCCACAACGATAACAATTAACTATTACAAGGCAAACGGGGACGGGGAGTTGCAGCATCGAAGTTTTGTCGTCAGTGATGAAATGGCACATAATTCGACGTCGGCTCCAGGTACGGGAGGCCCCGGGTTCGATCCCGGCCCGCGACATACCAAAGTCGTTAAAAATGGTAGTGGTATAGCTTCCTTGCAAAGGCTCGAGCAAATATAAGGGTAGTTCCACGACTGGTTGGCCCGGTGTCAGGATAATATGACTGGGTGTGGTATCATGCCAGGTGTTCACGGCATGCTATATACAGTGAAGGCAGCACTATATCTGCTTCAAGTGGACACCGTCTCCAGATAACTGAAATACTGTTGGTGGGACGATAAACCAAATAAAAAAACAAACAAACATAATTCGAGTACCGTATGTGCATTGTTAGATCATTTAGTACATGAATTAAAACTCATAAAGCCTGATCTTACCAAAGTGCATTATTGGACTGACTCACCAGCGTCTCAATACAGAAACAGGTTCATATTTTATACCTTGACATAAGGCAATATATCAAAGCTCGCTAGAACTACTTCGAAGTTGGCCACGGGAAAGGTCCATGAGATGGGCTAGGGGGAACGACAAAGCGTACGGCAGACATGGCCATAAAGCAAGGTCGAGTTCAAATACAGTCGGCAGAGGAGTTTTACGCCTGGGGAAAAACTCTACTTTGAATGCAAAGTTCATTTATGTTGGCACAGAAGAAAACATGCTGTGATGAGCACTCTCAAGACGAAAGCATTGAAAGGGACCATGAAGCTTCATGCGGTGGGTGTCAACGACAACGATAAAGATGACATACTGATGACCAGAGAAACGTCTTGTTACTGCCCTGTGTGTATATCAGGATCTTTTTGTGAGACATGAAAAAAGAAGATTTAGATGTGAACAGAATATGCCAAACACAGAGACACTAAATGATGCTGGTCCAGCCCGTGAGACTCTACCGGAAGAGTCTGATGTCACAGATGATCGTTCTGGCCAAAGTGTAGCTAACACCTTTGCCTCACCATCGTTTGATGAGATCGTTGGGAATATGGTAGCAGTTGTGTATGAAAAGGCCTGGTACATCGGCGAAGTCGAAGAAAAGAATGCTAACGATGGTGACTTTCGCATGAACTTTATGATGAACGCAAAACAAATGTACAAGTGGCCTTCAGTGATAGATTGAGCTTGGCGTGAACTAAATGAGATTTTTTGTCTTGTAAAAAAAACTCTTGTGCCCTCAGGAAAGTCGAAGAGACAAAGACAAAATCAGTGAACGTGAACAGGAATATATTGAAGATTTGTTCCGTTCTCAAATCGTATAAATGACGGGTAACAAATGATATTTTTTTATACATACGTTACCACGTTACAGTTATCAGTATTGTTAGTGTGAGTTTTTGGCTTATTCTTTAGAAGTAAGGTCATGAGTGTTTTAATAAAACATTACATACAAGAATGCATTGAAATTTGTTGCATATATTGTTAATAAATGTTCTCTTATATTATCCAGGAAATCAGGATACTTACGTTACATTTATTGTAGTTTTGATTTTATGGCAGTCGCAGACCATAAGGACTTTATTTAAGTTGTACAACAGTCTATGACACTAATCTTGTTGAGGCTATGCTTGATGGACTATGTACTAATACATTTGGAAAATTCCGAGTGTCAAATCTATTGGATGGTCTATGACCGTAATAAATTTTATTTTCCACATACAGAATAATTATGCCTAGCATAATAATATGATATTAAGTAATGAAAGTTAGTTATAAGTTTAAAATAAGTAATAAATTTTCACATGAGAAGATGTTTAGATAAGATTTGTAGCATATTTTAGGTCAAACGTTGTATCATTTTTATCAATACATACGTTACTTTATTATGTATGCTTATTAAGCGTGTATTGTCTGATAAACCCTTTAACAAACTACATAGTGTTTGGTATTTCTGCAAGTTTACCTATGCACAGTTTCTATTGTGTAAAAACAATTACACGTTTTTTTCTTTATATCTGAATTTAAAAATGTTATACTTTCATGTTTGTGCGTTCATAATTAAAAGTTGGTATTAAATTATAGTGTTTGTTATTAACCGGTTACTTATGCGAGGTACGCTATATAACGGTAGGGCAAAGTGACTAAAAATTGAAGGTAAGGGTCTACTTATGCCTTTAAAAAGTTATGCTACACGTTTTTTATGTTAGTGCCATAAACAAATTCAACGAACAAAAAATGGTGTAATGTAACGTAGGTATTTTAAATGGCAAAACACTATTTATGGGTGTATGTTCACAAACACACATATCTTTAAAACGAAACAATATTTACGGTTCAATTTTTTCTGGTTAACATAGACACGTGTATCTTTGAAACTGACGTTAAGTGACATCGGTGAATTCAGATATAATTTCGCATAATTTTGATAGCCTGTATGCACTTTATTAGTTATTTTGGGTCAACATCTTTAAGTTAGACAAAGCTTACTTCCATACATTTATAGCACTCAACAGTGCAGATTGCTCAGACCGTAGCGCTTGGCGCCGCCTAGTCAACCTCGGAACCCCACCCACTGGGAATAATAACGCAACGTGTTCAAACCGAGATGAATACAGACATTTCTTACAGTGCTGATCAAAGCACAAACCAAGCTACTGCCAGCAGCATGACTTCTCATTTGGCTCTACACACCACACTTCTACTCTAGCAATCATAGCATATCATTTGGATATGAAAATTAAAAGCGTTACCACCATAAAGGCCACTCACCTCACTTACAAGTTATTAATTTTCAAAGAATGAGAGCGAAAAAAAACTGCCTTCTCATTGTCTGTAAAATAGATTTCGGCGGAATCACTGACAGCGAGGCTTGGATTTATCATAGGTTCTGCAAAGAGAAGGTGCTATCTGCTAGACGAGACCGAACGAACAGCCCCACGGAGGATGATTGCTCCTAGAGGTACTGGTACTGAACTCATAACATCAAATGCAGATTTGTGCTGCTTTCTTTCAGTGCCCTGGCAAACCACGACTTGTCAGGTGCAGCCTACACTCAATCCTTACCCTAGCATTAATAAAGCCTACATAGACGAGCTCTGTCTGGAAATAAAGGAGTTGCACATCAATAACCCCAAATCCACAATCTGAATTGCATGAATCTACAAGACATCTTCTTGGATAAATAAACATTTTACAGGAAGTCTAAACTTTTTACAAAGAAATCCTGAAGACACTATTTTCATGCTAGTTCTGAAAAGTTAGTGATAGTAAGTGACTATGCTATTGTCTTAGTACAGGCATCATTAAACGTTATCAAGAGGGCCATGGTGGCCCTTTATCGCTCATCAGAGGACACTGTGACCCATGTGACCTTATGACAAAATCACCCAAGATTTCTTGCAGGCAAACATTCTGGACAAGTTTAGTGATTGGGCTATAAATGTGGTCTCTAGTGTGATCACAAACTTTTTTTAAAAGATTTAACCTATTGACCTACTTTTTGACCCCACGTGACCCAATAACAAACTCATCCAAGATTTCAGGCAGACAAAAATTCTGACCAAGTTTGATGAAGTTTGGCCCATACATGTGGCCTCTAGTGTGTTCACAAGCTTTTTCTAAGATTTGACCTAGTGACCTACTTTTTGATCCCAGGTGACCCAGTTACGAACTCATCCAACATTTCATTCAGGCAAACATTCAAAAGAAGCTTTGTGAAGATTGGGCAATAATGTGGTCTCTAGAGTGTTCACAAGTTTTTCCTAAAAGTTTACCTTTTGTCCTAGTTTTTGACCCCAGATGACCCAATTATGAACTCATCCAAGATTTCATGCAGACAAACATTCTGACCAAGTATGATGAAGATTGGATAAAAAATGGCCTCTAGCATGTTCACAAGCTAAATTGTTTATGCCACAGACACAGATGAAGGGGTATTAGAAAAGCTCACTTTGAGCACATTGTGAGAAGCAAGCCGACAGCCTCAATGAAGCAGTAAGTGAATTTACTGCTGACTTTACAGAACGCATCTCTGAATTTCACACTGGCTCACATCTAGAGGATTCTGCGTCAAAGCCATTGACATGATAGTTCCTGTGTGTCACCAAAAAAGTATGAAGGCATCAGCCAGTGACCCAAAGGTCAAAGCAGCTATTTTTCAACAGACAATTCAGTAGCATCTTCACAGCCTTCGTACTATTCCAAAGCCACCAATCTTCAAAAATGGGACAGAAATAACTGATAAATTACAAAATTCTTTAACTTCAGTATGAAGCAAGACTTTTGAACACATTGCACATTCTTAAGTAATGAAACACCTTGACAGACATCAAATACTTGCTGACCAAATGCAAGGGTTGTAGATATTAAGCCGAAATTCCCCCTAACAGGGCTAATATGTGGTTTCTTACACATGATATAGGCAAACTGCATGATACCACTTTTAAGTTATGTCCCTTAATAACAAAAGTTGAGAATTGGGACAGTCAAATACCCTACAGGAATTTGTGTGTTCCATGATATATAAAAAACATCTTAATCTGTGCATTTAATAAGTGTAATACATGTACTCATATATTTTTTGATACTGCGTAATGAGGGAAACGGGCAAAAGTTAAAGATAGGATAACATCAAAGTGAGACATTTGTATGTATTTGTATACTTTTATTTGGACATAACATCCAAATATATATGTTTCTACATGAAAATGATACATAGCATTATAAAGATCATTTAACATTGCAAACAACATAATACAATGCAATGATTCATTTAAATGTTGAATGAAAACTTCATCCAATGTGGCACTATCCCAAGACCTCAATACATACATGTGAGCTGTCAGTCACCATTAATGATACGATCACTGGCACACTGGTAAACTGCTTCTTTAAACTTGACTTATTTAATACCAGGTACAACACCTGCACATGTAGATGATTGAAAAACATTGTTCACTCTTAAATACATAAACAGTAATTGATAATATGTGAATGAAATTTGGTTATAAAAGAATGGCAGGATTGTGGTGGAGTGTCTCTCGTAGTTATTGGATCATTTTAGTCTACAAATAAATATAAAGGATCAGTAATGTACTCAGGTGCCAGTTTACATATAAGCTTCATATCAAAATGATACATTTATAATAAGATCATAATTCACAATATAGCACTTTGGCAGCTATACAATTTTTTATAAAATAAATAAGAATAACAATTAAAAGCCAAAATATTTATTTTGGGTCTACAAGATTTTTGAAAAAAATCAAAGCTTAAGAATTACCTTCATGATATTTGGTCTTTAATCTATTATTTATGCATGCTCATATGCAATGTTTAATGTAAAATAACAGTATAAAATTACCAATTATTCAGTAGACATATAACCCGAGCTAAATTTGTTAGCTAAAGATAATTCAATGTGTGTGCACACACACACACACGCACACACTCAGAGTATTATCTCCAACTTTGGCTAACAGTGATATAACTACACACACATGTCTTCAGTTATAACACTTTAAGCTAAAGTGGGAGATATTGATACAGCATTGTAATGGCTGGATCAACAGGAAAGATTCTATGATTTGCTTAGACACATGAAGATTCATGTACAGATATATTAAATTATCATTGTTAACCAAATTATGTCAGAAATCACTATAAATGTTTCAAGTGTATAACTGGGGAATGAAAGGTTTTAATTTCATGCAGTCAGGGGTCACTTCTAATATGCAATGGAAAAATGTATTTTACAAAAAGTGTTTGATTTTTGTGCAAGCACATCATTCATTTATACATTACAGGTATGAAAAAAGTAACATTTAAATGATTCAGAATTTCTATAAACCTCAGAAAAACCTTGCATCTCATTTGGCGCAATAGGAATGCAAAATTATCATTAACACTATGGAAATACTGGATTCACCAGTGACCATGCATGTCTGCAGATTCCCAACACTCAATTAGGACTATACGGCACCAGAGACATGATTGAGAAGTACAGGGGTAAAGTAGATGCTGTCAGTAATTGACAAAATGGGCCTGTTATAAATAACAGGGAGCAACTTCCAACTATTGTATCCAATATCCTGCTTAATACCCACACAATTTTACATTATATATGAACATCCACATGTAAAAGCAACTGGATATTATGCTTGAGACTTAACAGCAAATCATGCAGATCCTGGTCATACATCTTCCAGCAGCAGTAGTGAAGACAACCATTTACATCCAACTATACAAGCACATGTATCACATATGACTAGACATGGACGTAACTGGCAACAAAATGAAGGTGACTGAATAACTTCATTACAAACAAATAAAGACATAACTTAAGAAAAATTATAAAAAAAAAAAAAACATTAGCAGATTCTATCTAAAAATGGTAAAAACTATTTTTGTACCACACTGATCAAAGTGTTTAACTGTTTACATCAATCTGTAAAATTTTATAAATATTTCTCTTAAAACTATTTTTGTGGTTATATACTATTTAGCCTTAGCACAATGACTAAGCTGTCATTGACTATATAACTTTGGTCTGTAATTCCAATTCAGTTAAATACCATTTGATCTTAAAATAATGCATCTTGTAAGTGAAATTTATCCCTTCGTCACCTCTATTTCAGTGATATTCTGTTCTGTTCAAAAATGGCCATGTTATTTAAAATTACTTACATTTTATTCAGACATTTAACCTTTCAATGACCTCTGCTTCAGTAATTAACATTTAACCAATGCCCTCTTTTTCAGTCAAACATGACATTTGACCTTTAAAGATGTTTCGTCATACATTAGGGGAACCTGTCAAATCTAACTGCTGTACTGTACATACACTACGGATTTTGTGATTGTGCCAGGAAAGCCATGCAGATGCAATGTATCAGTCACTCTGGCACAAACATCGCCTCAAAACAGCGTATACAGGTACAATAATTTTATGTTCATGTATCCTCTTCAATAAAACTGGTAAAAAAAGATGTCTTCTAATTACATGTAATTGCACACGATGAAAACATTGTGGAAGAGGACTTAACGTCTTTTCTCCTGCTTCTTCATGGGCACTTTATATTAGATTTAAACATTACGTAACAAAATATGTAAGGTAGACACACATTCAGATAACACCAAAAATACCCCTCAACAGATTAAGCATTTTTTAAAGAGTTCAATCACTTATAATGCTTTATTTTAATTAAATGGTAAACAAGTATTTGATAATGAATCATTTGAATTCACCAATAACTTGTTCAAATCCAGACAAATTTCAATCTACTGAATTTGTACTTGTTGCATACATGTAAGTAAACAATACAAGTGGTTTGTAGTGAAGATAAGACTGCATCAGTTGGCAGTTTTAAATATTTGTTCAAGTGTTAAGAGAAATTCTGAGGTAACTTTTTTTCACGTAAAATTAATTAACACTGACACAAACTACAACCTATGACAGGAATGTCAAGACTTATAACTGGTGGCTTTTTTTCTACTGTCACAATAATCCAAGTCATTTATTAAAACAAATACACTAGAACCAAGTTTTATTGGCAGTGATCTTATGTCAAAGTAATTTTGAATGGAAATTGCCGGTTACACAACACTTAATCTTGTGCCTAATTCTAGAGTTTAAGACAAAAGTTCACAAGAACATTGCACCCTGACCCCAAACAGTTGAAAGCCTAGGATTCAATATTACAACACCAAGTATGCTAGCAACATCACACATGTTGGGAATATAAATGTTTAAAATTAAAGGTGGAATCCAACAGTTTTGGACCAAATATTTTTTTCTCAAATGACCAAATGAGTCATTGTCACCTGAAAAGGTCCTGCAAAATGCTATCCATTGATGTCCTAGATCTGTGTGAATTGCGAAGAACACCACTTGTCAAAGCAAACAGATAGTTCCTATCTGAGCCTCGTTACAGAGATAGCTATTATTAAACTAAGACAATCCATGACCAGTTAATTTAAGATCACTTTATATCATCTCTGGCTTGTCTGCCCTGACGTTGGTATCTACTTTAGAAGAGACCACCGCCACTTATTAAGAGATGAAAGAATTGTTACATGCATTTGCTATACATAATAACCACCTTCAATCCCCTGATTAATGGATGTTTAACATCAGTTTCTACAACTTTCTATAACATAGAGCTCACATATTTACATCTTTCTATACATCAGGAGTGTGCTATCTACATTTTTGCAATTAAGTGGGTAAATAGGTCTTGATTCTTGTTATTGCTTTGTTTTCATGGCACTGTCCTAATGATGGTCAAAATTTGATGGATTGCAGGAAGGTTAAAAACAGTCTCTCATTATTACTACAATTTGAAGACGGTATCTTATTCATTGCTAAACAACATAAGAAACCAACGGCTCCTGAGCACGAAGATTCAGTTTCTATTATAATAACTCACCTGAACAGTAGAAAGCAGGTAATTTTTCTTCAGAATAAAATAATTTGATTACATCATTGTAACTTATTATACAATAATTGCCCATCAAATGAGGTGTGTGTGTTTTTTTAAAGAAAACAAAAATTAAAATATCATTTTAAGATAGTGAAAAACTATTTCACAACTTCAAAAATTTAATAAAAATATCTTTTTAATAGTGGACACTGTTACAAGTGTGATGGCTATATACATTTGTCATAGATACTTCAGATACTCTCCACATTGGTCAGCAACTCTCAACTCCAGCCAAAATGTTAAGTGTTGCAAGATAAATTTTCTGCCAGAGCAAGCAATCACACCTAATGAGTCACTCTCATGAATTTGGTGGTCTGCCAAAACTGGGGAAATATTAAAAGAAAACAGCCTTAGCAGTACATTAAACAATGATGGTACATCCTCTGTTCACACCTAGTTTCATATATAATTGCACACAGTGTATTTTACACCCAGTTACAGTATTTTATTTACCTTCAACAATATCTAATTCTCCATCAGTACTGTGTATTGTTTCTGTTTTCAAGGAAACAATAATTTCAGATAGAATGTTCCTGGTAGTTGAGTGGAGAATACAATGTTAACACTCTCACTGCTATTAACTGTAATCAGCTACACATTGTCTCTGGTGTTTAAGTCTGGTCAGGCTGACCTGTAAATGAGAGAAATATGCACAGATACACCAAGCAAAATACATCTGGTGTTTCCTCTAAAACTGAAGTTAAATGGGGTGCTGTGACCCAGCAGCGAACTTGTTGACTTTTTAACTCCTTACCAAGGGGGTTGAAGTCAAGTTAAGAACTTTCTTATCTTATGAGGTGGTCTTCCAGCTGACCTGCGTTGTGTCATTGATTCTACCCAGGCATATGTCAGGTCTTCCATGTCATTGATTCTACCCAGGCATATGTCAAGTCTTCCATGTTATTGATTCTACCCAGGCATATGTCAGGTCTTCCATGTCATTGATTCTACCCAGGCATATGTCAGGTCTTCCATGTCATTGATTCTACCCAGGCATATGTCAGGTCTTCCATGTCATTGATTCTACCCAGGCATATGTCAGGTCTTCCATGTCATTGATTCTACCCAGGCAGATGTCAGGTCTTCCATGTTATTGATTCTACCCAGGCATATGTAGGTCTTCCATGTTATTGATTCTACCCAGGCATATGTCAGGTCTTCCATGTCATTGATTCTACCCAGGCATATGTCAGGTCTTCCATGTCATTGATTCTACCCAGGCATATGTCAGGTCTTCCATGTTATTGATTCTACCCAGGCATATGTCAGGTCTTCCATGTCATTGATTCTACCCAGGCATATGTCAGGTCTTCCATGTCATTGATTCTACCCAGGCATATGTCAGGTCTTCCATGTCATTGATTCTACCCAGGCAGATGTCAGGTCTTCCATGTTATTGATTCTACCCAGGCATATGTCAGGTCTTCCATGTTATTGATTCTACCCAGGCATATGTCAGGTCTTCCATGTCATTGATTCTACCCAGGCATATGTCAGGTCTTCCATGTCATTGATTCTACCCAGGCATATGTCAGGTCTTCCATGTTATTGATTCTACCCAGGCATATGTCAGGTCTTCCATGTCATTGATTCTACCCAGGCATATGTCAGGTCTTCCATGTCATTGATTCTACCCAGGCATATGTCAGGTCTTCCTTCACCAATAATTAGCTGGACCTTGCTATTTTGACCATTTTAGCAATGTAACAAAAATAATTTTTTCCCTTTAATTTAACCATACACCAGATTTTTTCTGATGGAAGACCAGCTTCAAGAGACATTATAATTTTATTAAATAACATGAGTGATTTTGCCTGAATTTGAAAATTGACACGAGGGATTTTGTCAACCTATGCTGTATTCAAGGGACATTTTCTAGGAGGAATTTTGCCCAGGAGGAATTGTTTATTTCACTTCCCGGGATGTTGCTTTTTTTTACCACACCGAGACAAAAACTATAGAAACCTTGCATTAAGTCTCGTGTTGACAGATGTGGTAAGGAAAATTTGAAGGTGAGGAAATTTGAAGAAATTTTTGAAAGCCATCTCACCTCTATATTATAATGGAATTCATACTGTTTTGGGCTTGCCTATGTAAGAGCTCTAGTATATTTATTTTAGTTATGAAACCCACTGTGTAAATGACCTTTAATTACGATAAGTCCATCTACTTACCGGTATGTGGACATAATTGACTCTTCCTGCAAAACTTTCGAGACAATCATTTGATATAACTGGACAATGTAGAAAAAATGAATAACCTGTAGATAATATTTGTCAAAACAAAAAACAGCATGCAAATAGATGTATGTCTGTTCAATTGCAGCATTTTCTTTTTTCAAACAGTAAATGATTCAGGTTCAATATAATTATCTTCTAATCTAATTAACATAACATTATTGGAAGGGAAGAAAAGTTTATGCGATTGACATGTTGCAACAACAGGCTTTTGTCACAGTTGATTGCAGCTTGGAGTCTTGACAGATAGCTGACACTAAGTATAAATATCTGATTAGAGGGGATGAGATCTCGTCTCTTCCAGCAATTTAGGTACCTGGTATATAGGCACGCATATTATGAAAATAAACATAAACAATATCCATCAAAATTTATATAAAATTGAATGTAAAAGAAGTGATTAACCGTTACAGATTTTGTAAGTGGTTAAGATACATGTAATGTTGTTAACACGGATGACATACCTTATTTATTTGCATCCTGCCTTACATAAGATTTCAACGTCATATTGTTTTTCGGTTGTTGTTTGTTACTTTTTGTACTGTTATTATAATGTCATCAATGAGAGATAATGGCAAACACGTAAATGAATTCAATTGCATGTAAAAAAAATACAGATACAGTAACACACACTATGTGTTCACATGAATCCAAATCATACATCCCTGAAAGACAAGGAATTAATGTATATAGGTACTTGATTCTTCATGTAACATGACTATCCCTTATATACCAGAAGTGTAGCTATCTTTTGACATTGGTACTCATGTACATGTTTGTTAGTACAAAGTCCCTCTATCACATACAGATAAGTATGTCATAAGCAGAGTCTTGCATTAACTATTTCTTAATAGACGCATGTCATGAAATCCTCTAGCAAACAGTGTCCGAGAAATGCCATTGTCTAAATGTCCTTGACATTTATCGACACTCAAATGCAATCTCTCTGGAATTCAAAGATTCAGATTAAGTGCTGTATTTCTCATATGGAAACTTTCCTCCTCTAAACTTTATATCACATGTGTTCAGTTTGAATCATTTCAATATTAAGTCAGCACCCACAATAAAGTGTCTGTAACTTATGTGATATATTGCTAAGTTGATTTAGAAACACCTCATATCTGATCTCAGCCTACCCTCTGTACACATGTACCATTGTATGCAGCTGACTGGGGTGGAATAACTTCAAACAAGACAAACCTACTAACAGTGTAATTTGGACAAAGTGATTTCTGTGAATCTTGAGCACTTTTTTTCCAAACCACTATCACTACTAAATACTTACTTGTAAGTCACAAACTGTAAGACAAGACTTTCAGATAACCGAACAGAACTACTTTTTGTTGTTGTCCTTTGTCTTCATTGTAAATAATATAGTAGTATATTATATTATAAAATATATTACAGTTAACAGTATTTACTTTAACTCATGACTCATTAACCACTGTTAAACTGTTATTTGTTTAAAATGATTAAATATACTTAAACAATGATCAAAGCTTAAACTGTTTGCCACTAATTGTCTAAAAGTTCTATTTTTCAAGCTGGATTCCTGGAACTATAAAAATAAACACATTTTACAGTCAAAACATTTCAAAACTTATTCAAACAATGTTTGGGGAAATGACAAATTATCAATCTTAATTATTACTTGTTAAATTAGTCTGTTTTACCTACAAAAACAATGCAGTGTACAAAATTATAGGTTTTGCAATCTAGCATTGTGACTTAGCTAAAATGTTGGTAGCCTAGAACTTTTCATTTACCCTTCAAGTGATACCTAGTGTCCTTTGTAAAACCTACTGACAAATCAAACCTGTTCCTATTCAAAGCATAGGATATGCAACACAGTCTTGATATCTTTAACAAAACTTGTCAACTTCAAACAACTGCTATCATCAAGCTATATCATTCTGTATGTCAGCAACATGTCTGCCTATAACTAAACCTGATTTCGAGACTGATGTTCAAGGCAGAAGACTCTTTCTTCAAGTCTGACTTGTCAAACCATTCTTTAGTGCACACTGTTCAAGAACATTCTCAATGTCTTTTGACGAAATCCAAACTTGGCTTTTGTGCAATGTGGCTTGTCGACTTGAAGCCTCCAGCCACATCTTTGCAGAAACCATCAAAGCTGTGCATTTTAAAAACCGAGACTTGAGGAATACTGTGATCCAGGCTTGTCATGCTGACCATCTCTGCACCACAGAAACATCTCTGGCTGAATATGCTGATGTTTTGCAATCGTAACTAAAACCTTAAATAGGTTGGTACAATTATCAGTGTACCATTTTTTAACAATAAGACAGGTATATCAAAACCTGATTGCTAAGCGACGCCTCACAGATGTTTTTAGAGTATAAATCACATGCATCCTGTGCACTCATCACAAAAGTGTTCATCATCCATCAGAGGTTGGCCTAAGTATACCATTGTCACTTCTGTGTTACCATAAACAGCCGACACTGAGGGATAAAGTCTTGTATCTACAGGCAAACCTCGGAACGCAACACCTGGTCAAGAAAGTGAAACAGAATGAGTAACAGGGTATAAATGTTGGCAGTTTTAACAAAGTATTGACTTATGATAATAAACTTCTAAGACTGGATGTATTTAATTTTCAAAGGTTATTACATTACCAGAGACAGAAAGACACAGAGAGATGGAGAGAGAGAAGACAGAGACAGACAGAAAGACAGAGATGGACAGACAGACAGACAGAGGCAGAACATAAATATTTAAGATCAGAATACTAATATTTACAAGAAAATGCTTTTAAATATCATTTTTTAATCTCAAATTATTGAAAAATCAAACTTTATAAGTGTTTCTTCCTTACCTAAAAATTCATAATTTTTCTCAAATGCTAATGTGTTATCATCACAGTCTAAAATCACTCGTATTCTTTCCCCAACCTGAAAAAAATATAACAAATAATATAATGATGCTTGCATTTATAAAATAAACACTTTGTAAATCATATTCAATCATTTTTAACAATGAACATACAAAAAGGGTTGAATAATAATAATGAATTTTGCTTTAAAGGTGTTATTTGACAGTTCGTACCAAAATATTTTTCCTCAAATAACCAAATAAGACACTGCTACCTGAACAGATCTTGCAAAATGCTGCTAATTGATGTCCTAGATCAGTGTAAACAGTGAAACATAAATACTCATTCCTCATTGCAAACAGGTATTTCCTATCTAAGATAGCTATTTGTAACTAGAAAAACCATGTGACCACTCACTTTCACAAATACATTATATCATCATCCAGGTTATCCGCTCTGATGTCGGTATCTATATTTAGCTGAAATCACTATTGTGCATATTTATAGATTTGGAAAAATTGAAATTTCAAAGTGTTGTAATCGCTATTTGTACTGTCGAACAATGTAGGCTGAGTTCAATACCATCTTTACTTATACTAAAGTATGGGTTTAAAGCAATGATGCCATAATTCAACCAAAGCAGTGGTATGGTATTGTTTCATGACTTTGATAGAGGCAAACTGTTGGATACCACCTTTAAATATGTGAAGGAAATTAATAAATTTTAGTTCTGTCTGCATTCTGCCTGTATTCTGAATCCCATTTGAGAACCCTGCTTCAAGACCAGGATCAGATTCATGACTACTAAGGAGGGAAGAGTGTAGCAATTCATGGCTCAGTTGAAAGAGAACTTGCAGAATTGTGAAGAGAGGTTTTTACATTTAATCTCTGAGAGGTCCTGGTCTTACTATGTCAGGTCCCTTGATATTTGTATAATTGCAAAAACACAGTGTTGTGACTGTGGCCTAGTGGATAAATACCGCCTCATTCATGCTTGTCAAAATGAACAAGATTTGACCCTTTCGACAATCTGTTAATATTTTTACGTTATTAAACACATTAAACTATTATTATATAAGTTATGTATTAAGCTGTTTTGTTAAGGTAAAAAAACAATAATTAACATTAACTATTGGTTAATTTGTAAGTTAACTGTGAGCAAAATTAAAAACAACAACATATTCTAATTCAAGTCCTTAATATCATTGTAAAATGCTTTATCAGTTAACATGACCATTAGTTACAAAAAAAATATTTTCAAAAATTAACAACAAAGTGTTTTGAACATGTATATATCATGATAATTGGCATCATTACACATGATGAGACAGAAATGTGTGCAGAAATTACACCTGTATGTGTGATTATGATTGCCAACAAGTTTTTATCCTGAGTTGCAAATATGTTTATTCCTCAGAATGAAATGACAAAAAACATATTGACACTTTGCGGAAAACAGAGTTACCAGTTGGGATGTTTCTCTAATACTACAAAGTGACAGCCGTATATACAATTAAAAATATCAAAATTTAGTTAATTTCCTATGCTTTCATTTTAAGTAAATACAGGTAAGTTTTTGTAACTAATATACTGTACTTGTAAAATTTCAATGCACAGTCTATATTACCAACACCTGCATCTGTGGATTAGTTCATTGTCACCTGTCTCTTACATTATACTGTAGCCGGGTGATAGGGAGAGAATGTGTAAGCGGTCCGTTAGCTCAGTCAGTAGAGCATTCGCCCTGTTAGCGAAGTGTCCCGGGTTCGAGTTCCGGACTGGCTGCACATTTTTCTCCCTATGTTGCATTAGCGCCCAATGTTAATGACTCGTGGTCGTTACGGTACTCAAGAGTTTGAGTTGCTTATGAGTTGTATGTAGAGCATACGGTCTGTGGAAATTCGAGGACGAATTTCAAGTTGCCCGGGTGTATGTAGCCGGGTGATAGGGAGAGAATGTGTAAGCGGTATGGTTAGCTCAGTCGGTAGAGCATTCGCCCTGTTAGCGAAGTGTCCGGGTTCGAGTCCTGGTCTGGCTAACATTTTTCTCCCTATGTTACAATACTGCATTTGAAGACAAGAAATACATTGAAAATAATATTGATTTCACTCGCTCTTATTATTAGTTTGATACATCTGGCTCTTATTATGAATTTTCACTCGTCATCCTGGACTATCAAGCGCCTAATTAACATGGAAATATGCACACCTTTTTTGGTGCTTGTAAAAGAAAACACACTGACCTAGACAGCAGCTCAGAACAGAACAAATATGTCAGGAAAAAACATTATAAAAAAAGAATAAGTCATGTTTGTTATGTGCCATTATCAACTTAATTAACACTGCATGTGTGACAGAAATGTTTACTATATATTATATTTATTAATTACCTCCCTTTATTATTCACCTGGTTGATTGTCATTTCCAGTATTATATGATAAGCTAGAGGGCCACTTTTAATATAGATAAACACAGACATAAACAGAGACACACACTTCACATCAGTTATTTGGTTGTTGGCAACTAAAGATAAATCTTACCTCCTGTCTAGACCAGGTCACACTTTTTTTACTTTCACTTAATTTGCTCTCACTCTCTCTTGACAAAATTGCTCTATTGTTAATCGTAGGGTAAGTGATAAAAATTATTGATGTTACACTTAGGATAAAACATAAAGTTTGATTCTTCTGGCTTTTTATTTCTTACCCAACACCTTAGAGATAAATTGACTCCTTTCAAGTAAAATAATATAAAACTAGTAATGGTGAATCTAGGGAACAGGATTAGTACGGTTACATTTTGGGGGCTCATCCATGCCATTAATGAATTACTCATATTTAAATTCAACATCAGGTAGAATTGTAGATAAAGTTTAAACATTTCACGAGGTTAAGATGTCATCCAGTTGTTCTGTTATGCTCATGTCTCTAATGCCTAGGATTGTAGATCCAAGATGGAATTTATCTTGGAAAACTTTGTTGTCCAGGCCAAGATGGATATCATGGCAATATATAACATTCTAAGACTTTGACAGTGAAAACATTTTACACAAAACAATTTATGTTACAGTATAAGTCATATCTATGAGTTGCAAATCTTATAAGTTCTTTAAAAGCTATATTGAGCTTATAAATAAAGACTTTAACGAATGCTTTCTGGATCAATGGCTACCTATATATTTTATAAAATAAAGCAAGACAAAACTAAGCACTTCTCTAAAACCAGACTTAAAATATAAAATTACCTGGTATTTTGGTGCATTGTTCAAAAGTGGAAAATTCCCTTGGTAATCTCCATTATGCATTAAATGATTATCTACCAAATTCCATCCCAAGATTGATCATCACCGCCGAGTAATGCAGAGTATCCATGGCATTGTAGGTTGGCGTTTTTAGTTGCTAGTCCTATGACAGCTATAGTTCCCAGTGGCCCTCCCACACAACCTCCCAACAGTGCCGACCCTGCTTGAAGCCCAACTTTCCCCTACAGGCGTCAGTACTTTGGGCAACAGGGTTCCTATGCAACGTAAATCCATTAGGCTTAATATAAATGTTCCG